>APFE031742805.1:2373-32597 GCA_000404065.3 Pinus taeda
AACTCAATCTCATTGATTGTGCAAATCCTCATGCACAACTATAGTCACAACTGATAGCAATTTGATCCTCTAACACCTATCCCTGCTGAACTAAACATGCACTAACATGAAACTGAGTTAACTGATGTATTCTTTAGTTGCATTATGAGTTAATAATTAGTTTAACAACTCATCATTAGTCTATTTGCAGTTAGACTAATTACAACTAGTTTAAACAAGTCAAACTGAACACAACTCCATCAACTCCACAATCAACTCCACCAAACTCAACTGATTGAGTTCTAACTGAAGTCATGCATGCAACAACTCAACTGACCCACAAAGAAAACGTATTTCCTTCTAACAGCTGCATGTGCCACATCTGTAGCTCAAACTGAAGTGCTCCAAGAGAATAAGATAAAGTTTATAGTCTAAATATTATTATAAGCTAATAATATTTGACTGCTCTATAATTAGACTTGACAGTGTCACCATTGTTGTCTAAAAATAGAAGTCCATCTGTTTTTGCCAACTTGACCAATCATCCATAAACAGCATCCTGCAACTCATAGACATGATCCATATGTCTAAAAATAGACTTTGCGCCATAATTGCCTGCGGGCCCACTTAGTGAAGGCGACTCTTTTCACTAAGCTCCATCATCTTGTTGCAATCTCAACAAAATGGATATCTTATGTTCTCTGTATACTGATGTTCTAGCATGTAGGGAACCTACCAAAAACTATGCTTTATTTTTTATGGAAAGGTATTTACAATTGAAAATTAAGGCTATCAAGGTAGGGGTGCCTATAGAGCTAAAAACTATCGATGATTTCATAAACTGCTGTAAGCATTATGGGGTGAAAGTCCAACGATTGCTATGTGAGTTTTATTTGCATAATCTTGTGTTGGACAATGAAATGGAAGAGAACCCTAGCCCTTTTGTGGGTGATATCCAGCTTCAGGCATTCATCTCTTTTGTCGTTAACCAGATAAAGTGGCTTAAAGCCCACAATACCTTCTAGAGACAGGAGAACGGGTTAGATCCGTGGGTAAGGGGTGAACCTAGAAACCCATTGCAACTGTGGAATAAGCATAGAAGCTTAATGAGAAAGAAGGGCGTGATCCAGACATTGGGACCCATTCACATAACAGTTGTCCAGCAAGGGGTAGAATACTTCCTAGCCATCAAAGACCTTGCCATAGCAGCAGCCAAACTTCGATACAAAACTTCTAATTAGAATGTTCAAAACAAAGAGCCATTCAATTACAAAAATTTTAAGCTAGCTATTGATCGCTTGGTTACCTATGGTAACCGCATCTTGAGAGAAGGAACGTATTGGTTAGGCTATAGGTTTCGAAGTCCAATCATCTGGTATCCTGCACCAGTGTATAAGGCCCTATATGAATTGCCTGAAGGTCAGACAAGGCATATTTTTGAAGTTTTAACTAGAAATCATGGTTTTAGACCACTGCATGAAAATCCTTCTCTAGCTTATTCCCTAACTGCCTTGCATGTCAATTACAATGTTTTCATGAGGGCATGAAAAAGGGTAAGCAGGGGGGTGTGTTGAGCATTGGAAAAGGTATGTATTTACCATTTATTACTTTATCTTTCCTTTAAATCATAACTCCTTTACATTCTAAGATGGTAATATGTTAAAGGATTATGATAGAATTAAGGAGATTTGTGATTGATGTAAAATGATTAATTATTGTCTTTTGCTATGCAGAAAGTGAAGAAAATGGAAAATCACTATTTCGGAGGAAAAGACAAAGCAGAACCAACTGTTGTCCCTTTGAAAGGAAGTTGTATCCAGATGAGGAAATCAAGACCGGAGCACATGGTCCAGGAAAAGGAAGAGGAAACATGGCATCAGCGCAAGAGGACAAAACAATAACTAAAGATCAAAGATATGGTGAATCCCTTGGGATCCTTTGATCCTGAGGGATCACTGCTTCAAGACTTATCTGTATTTTTGATACTTCCGCCTAACCATTATAAAAAGTGACAGCGCTACTAGCCCAAGGGGCGGATATTATTGTTGATTTGCAGAACTTATTGTTGTAATCTTAACTTTGATCATTGACTCTCTTTAAAGAGCGATAGTTGTAACTCTGCCTTTATGATTAATATATAACTCAATTGTTGTTCCATTATCTGATCCTAGAGTAAATGCAGCAGTGCTTCCCTGGTGGCTAAGGGCCCTGCCCTAGTGGATCACTTGCTTTTTGTATCATTATTTTACGATTACAGTCGTGTGTGGTTTGATTTCCTTTGCATTCCTTTAAATTCTCTTTATTCAGTAGTCTTATGTTCCTCAAATTTCATTGAATTGCTCTGTTATATCGAATTCATAATTGAATAGCAAGATTATTATTTGAAACTAAAAATGTCATGTTGTTCATTCTGAATTAATATTGCACTGTCTAATTCAGATTCTGCTATTTATTTACAGCTGCTATTGTTGTTCATTTACAGATTGATATTGCTATTAATTTACAGACTGACATTGTTGTTCATTTATAGTTTCGATCATTATTCATTTAGCTACGGTTTACTTACAATTGTGATTGTTGTTCATTCGATTACTGTTCCATTATGACTGCAATTGTCGTTCCTTTATAACTGTGGTTAATGCCCATTATGCTAGAATAAGATTACTGATTCTATAGTCGCTGAGTGTTTGCACTTAACTAAGTATGCTGATCAATATCTATTTTGGTTTGTTGTTCCTTTCTTAGATTGCTGTTAAACTCTTTTATTAGTCAAGATTGCTGTTCAATTCCTTTATTTGTTAAATATTGCTTCTTAATTCAGTTCTGTAGATTAAGCTTTGTTGTTTGACCTTTTCAATAGAATTAGTTGTTGTACCTTTTCTGCTAATTGAATTGTTATTTCCAGCATCTGCTTTGATGTGGATAGAAAGATCTACAACTGTGACAAACATTGACTACTGTTGTCTAAGTTCTCAGATTGGAGATCTTGCCTTTGATTGATTTTCATTTACATTAGTTTACAGGGGAAAGAGTTATCATTGCTGCATCCTTGACTGATGATTGTTGTAGTTTCTTAAGTGAATGATTTACAAAGCATTTAGGTTTCTTGGCATTACAATTAGATTTCATTTCAACATTTGTTTACTTTTGGAAGCACTATACTGCAAGCATTGCTCTTGAACAAGTGGCCACCTCAGACTGAGTACACTCTTGAGATAAAAAATCGTACCTGGATTGATAATTAATGTAGGGTAAATAGAGGTTAAAAAGACCCTTTTTATCGCTCAACACCTTAGGGTTCCTTCCAAAGTTCCCTATTACTTTGCAAGGGAAGACCGTTTATATGGACGTGATGGTAGTCCAAGGTCCTTTAGATTTCAATCTTTTCCTTGGACGTGACTATGTTTATTTCATGGGAGCTCTTGTTTCTTCTCTTTTCCATGTGGTTGTTTTCCACATGAAGGGAGAACAGTGACCATTGATCAATTGTCGTTCATTGGTCACTAGGCGCCTCCTTTGCAACCATCATCCCCTATCGGCTCTTGTTTGCAAGTAGTACCTTCCCTGCCATAGGTCAATTATGTGGCTAAGCATTTAGCCTCCACATCTGTTGATGATCACTCAGATGGTATAGTACATTATGTACTGGGGGCATTGGAACCTGATCTGTCTTTGGTACCAAATGACATTTATTCCTCCCAGAGCGTGGTTCTTCTGTTTAGTGAACATCTCTTGGGAGCCATGTTCTGTTATGGGTCATAAATAGACGTCTGGAGGATAGTTCCTAGTCTTGTGTCAACTTCACTAGAAAATGAAACGAAGGGTGTGAGAATAGTTCCTTGTCTTGTGTCAAGCTTGTTAAAGAATGAAACAAGGGTCTGGAGGATAGTTCCTGGTCTTGTGTCAACCTCGTTAAAAAATGAAACAAGGGTCTTGAGGATAGTTCTTTTACTGTGTAAACCTCTTTAAAAAATGAAGCACCTCCCTTTTCCAAATCGAGTCTTTGATTAAGATCTCGTAAAATCATAGTCGAGTCTTTCCATGATCTCGAAAGTGAACCTTCATTCCATCCACCTAGTTGACTGAAATGAAGCTTTGGGGGTATGTGCCTCGATCAAGTCGTTATGCCGAGGGCATGAAAAATTATAGCAAGCAAAACTTTTCGTTTCAAGCTTCTGTAAACATGAAACCGAATCTAAGTAGAGTTCTCCATGGTTCAAGCTTGTGTAAAAATGAACCCATGCCCAGTTTACATCTCGTAATTGCCATTTTTATCAGCAAAATGAGCCTTGGTTGTTTCATTCCATCGCCATGATCTCTTTGGCTGATCATACGCTTTCACTTGGTTGTTTTTCCTAAGGGAGCGTAAAGATGAGTGGTTTTATTAGCCAACCTCTTGACCATTACATGTTTTGAGCAGTTCCATCATTGTCGGAACCAGTTGCTACCCTTTATACCACTTGCTCCTCCATGACAAGTCATCTTTAATCTCTTTTCTGACTCGTAAAAAATGAAAATATCACCGAGTATTTTTCCCTTTTGACTCGTTAAAATAAAATAAAAACAAGGGGCTCGCTTTCAAGCTCTTTTCCGATTCTTTAAACACGAAAAGATTGTCGAGCTCTTGTCGTTTTGAACTCGTTAAAGGATGCAAAACGTCATTTACCCAGTATATGCTTACCCCTCTTTTGGGTTGGGATGAACTATTTACGAAAAAGTTATGCCTTGACTAAAATTGTCAAGCAGTTCTCTCAAGTAAAGTTTTCTGCATTTTCGGGCTCAAGAGACACAAATGTACCAAAAGGGACCATGTGGAGTTTTCTTTACCATGTCTTTTTCAAACTCTCTAAACATGAAAAATATATCGAGTTACAACTTTGTCGGACTCGTTAAAATATTAAACAACATCAGATTTGTCACCATGATGAACATGACCTTCTCCTTCCTAGGGCTCATTAAACTTACTAGGTCGGATTAATCCAAAGGATGGAGTTACAGTGCAAGCACATGCTATCCCCTTCAATCTTGAGATTAAAAAATAATTGGGGTACCTGCCAGAAATGGTGGGAGGAAAATGGGAAATTTTATCAGTTGTGTTGGCAACTCACTCTTGAACATGACACTTTCTGCTTCGTGTTGGGTTGGGATATCCTCACTTCATCTTTTACCTTCCTGGGTTGGGCCATTTATTTTTTCCTTCCATTTGATCTCTTCTGTGTCATCATGACCACCGATCCTATGGATCCAAAAGCTGCTAAACTTCGAGTCGTGTCACTGATATCTTCAAGAGTTGTCCTTTTGCAGTTACAGGTACCCCTGATTCTCTGTATCATCCAAAATCATTTGCATCCCTTTATCTTGTGTCGATGATGTGGGATACATCATGGCCCTCCTTCGACACGGTCGCTTCCTGTCGACTTCAGCTCATTATCCAGGAAGTTGACCAAGAGACTCCCTTCCAGTACCTTAGAGCTTGAATGCCCTAATGGCAAGTTCTTCGCACTCGACGTCAAGTTCACATCATTGGCTTTCGATCGGGTGATTTCACGGGTGTTTGACAATAGTTCCTTTATTCACATTCCATGAAATATGTTGATACTACCTTGAGGACCATTATCATTATTGGTGGTTTCTCTCGTGCTTATTAACATTTTACATCTTCGGCTGGTAATCAAGCGATTTTCTATCATGTTCGACATCAACACATCTATTCACATGTTAGAATTTATACTTTGATCGGGTCGTGTTGGAGCGTAAGACCCCGGGCTCAGATTACAAAAGTCTAGGTTGCAAGGTGATGTGACATGATCATGTTGACATACATGTCTCTTTCAAATAAGTAGTTGCGACCATACCATGAGTTGTCATATGTGATCCTTCTCATTATTGGATGACTACGACGATACCTTAGTTTTGATATGATCCTCTTTACTAGATGATTGCGCCCATACCTGGATCCATTTGCATGATCCTTCTCTAGATGGCTACGTCCTTACCATGATTCATGTATCATTTGACAGATTGTTCAGTTATGTATATGTATCTATACTTGCTTGTAGGTTTTCTAACAACAAACTCTGGTTCCCCAAACTAATTCATAAAGAATTTCATCCCTGACTCTAGTTCGACCTTCACGCTTTAGGGGGCATCTGTTACACAACATTTTGTCACTGTCCCTGTACTCCCCATTCCATGATCTTGGAAGACCTCTACAATGAACATGCTTCCCCTTCATGAAGAAACTCCCATTTTGTCCCTCTTCGTGAGCAAAACAATTCCCTTTTGCATCATTTCCCAAAAATCTTCTATTTTTCCTAGTTTACAAGACCGACGCTAATAGCCTGTGTCCTCCTCACACCGATATGTAGCGATTATAACTGCCCTAGCACTGACCAGAGCGACTGAGCCTTGTTCCAGTTGCACTAATCCTCTTTTGGAAAGTTTTGTAAATAAGGAGCTGAAGCTTCTAGCTCTAGAAGCTTCATAACGGAAGCATGGTAAATGGTTGGGCTGGATGGAGTTGAGGATGTCAATTTGGACTCTTTTCCCCTATTAGGATGGAACTACTTCAAGAGATAAGACCTTCTCCCGTGCGAAGAGGAACCATCTCTCATCCATTCATGCTATATAAACCTCCCCTTTTCCCAAGCACAAGCTAGTGTTAATGTTGGTGTGCTAGTGCTAATTAAGTTTGGAGTAATCAACAAGTTATTCATAGTTGTAGCTCTCTAGTTGTGTGTGAGGGAGAAGTGTGAATTTGGTTTAGTGTGAAGACTAAATGGAATAGCCTTAAAACTATCATTATTGAGGCCACCATGGAATTCTAACGAAAGTGTGTGGGAACATGTTTTTGTCAGAGGAGAACAACAATGTCAAGACAACGATTGTAATCTCTTCTTGATTTAATATATATGCAAATATCGATTGATTTCCTACATAATGTGTCATCTCACATGTTTATGGCTTAATGCTTCTTAACTTATTAAGTAGGTTGAATTACAATTTGTCTATTATCACAATTGTTGTTTGTTGTTGTTTACTTGTTTCAAGTGTTCGAAGAAAGAATTGGGAGATAACTGGAGCGAGCAAGCAAGGTCATCACCAAATGAGATAAGCGTACTAAGAGGTAGGCCCTCTTAATTGGTTCTAACCTAAGGAAACCTTCTAGAGAATGTCTTGTTTGTGGCTAGACCCTCTATCGGGCTAAAGGAATTTTTTGTGTCCGCACTTAGAATTTTACTTCACCATAACTGTGAACTGCAATATACACCTTAGCCAATAAATTGACCAAGGACTTAACACACGTGTAGGAAATCCCTCGAAATGCTATGTTCGGTGTATCATGTTTATAGGGCGGTAGACTCGACTTCCTACAGATAAAGGATTGCAACCTATGGGGGTCTCCCTTTATATATTAAACGGTAAGGGGAGAACAAGTCCGTGTGAGTGTTTTCTAATGCTGAAGTGAATGACAACTGCTAAGTTTTAAAGATGCTAGAACACGTCTCTAACCTAGACCACTAAATATGATCGTTAATTGATATATTTTAAAGTTTATCTTGTAATTATGTCTCAATTTCAAGGTCTTAACAATGTTACCTCTTCCTAAAATGCAAACGAGATGATGAAATGAAATCCTTCAATTCGATGAAATCTATCTATGTAGGGAAGATGATCACTCAAATCTTGCATCAAACCAAATGAAAAAATGCATCCATGACACTCTTCAAATGCTAAATGCAAAATATGAAATCTAATATTTGATATGATAAGAAAATATAATGCTGAAACAAATCTTAAAGCAAAATTCCTTAAGATATAATGATGATTTTTCCTTTTTATTTATTTATTTTTAAATGCAACTAATGTAATTTAGTGCAAAGGAAAAGATAAATGCAAGAAAACCAAGAAGTATGAAAATTTATCATCAATGATTTGAATGCAACACAAAATGCTTTGAAAAATAGGAAAGGAATAACACTTTCACTTTCAGTTCGAAAAATAAAATAAAAAAACTTCAAAGAAAACACTTTCTTTCAATTCCAATGAGACAATCTATTTGTAATCTATCATTCGTCAAATGAATCTTAAGTAACTTTCACTATATCCACTAATGAAAAAAACTTAAGGCAAAAGAACCAAAAAGTTATCTACAAAGTATGTCTAAACACACAAAGACTCTTTAACACAGGAAATTGATCTCTGACTTCTGAAGGGAAGGTCAATGAGTGGATGAAGGTTGACCTAGAAGACCTAGAACCCTAAAAGGCTAATCAAACTTCAAGGACACTCAAGCCAAGTTAAAAGACAATTGCAATCAAACAATGAGCGATTCAATGAAGAACACACTGGTAAATCACAGGGAGAAGACAACTAGAACTGAGAATCAGAGAGAAAACCCTATTTTTTTTTTTTAAATTTTGTGTAATCATCGCACCTGTCAGGAATAAAGTAGCAATCATCACTACTGTAACTAAAAAACCCGCGATATCATCGGGACTGTCAGGCTCATATCCGCGATGGTCGAGGAAAACATAAAAGAAATCCAAAATTTTCAAAAACAGCTCAAGTTCACAATCTTCAGGCATCTACCAGACAATGACACTGACTACAAACAAGGAATGAAGTCCAAAAATCAATGGTTGATCAAACTCGTCAAAAGACAAGATGAAGGAAAGGAAGGAAAGGGTCATAGGCTCCCAGTAGCATCGCCATTTTGTTGACAAGGTTAATCCTCTCTACGGACAAAGACGATACCTCTAGCTCAATGAGTGGGTCTAGCAACTAAAGGGACAATCAAATAGACATATTCTTAGATTATAATTGAAAAGTAGAACAAGAGAGAAGGCCTACCTTGCTTTGATGCTAATCCAATTTCCTTTGTTGAGATTCTTGAATTGCTTGTGTCATAGACTTTTTCTTGCTTCTTCTCGTGCTTATGTACCTACACAATTGACCAAGAGACAAAAGAAAATACCAAAACCAATAGCAAATTCAATAAACCTATTTAGCTGATCAAGTAATGCCAAACCAATACATACATGAACATATATATTTTGGGAAGATGAACCAACAGTTGTATTATTATTTAAAGAATAAAGGGGAAGCTTACGACCATAGCCTTGATGTTGAAAGGATCTCCTTGAGTGGTAATCCAAGTCCAAGCCAAGAAACTCTCCAACACTCTTTCTCCAAGTCTAATGAATAGCCTCTAAGCACAAGCTCAACATAGGGGTGCAAATGGACATAGATCAACCATTTGGGAATGGTAGAGGGGGAATTTATAGGCTGGGAGAGGGAGTTAGGCCTCCTCCAAATATAGGATTAGGCCCACATCTCAAGGAGTTAGCTCATAGAAATGAGACCAAGAGGTCAAATCAGGAGGATTCGACCTCATCTATGTGAAACCACCTCCAGCTCATCACTCTAGAAGCTTCTAGATCACAAAGCTTCTCATCCTCTTTGTGAAAACTTCCTTTTTGATACCAACGCAAGTATGAGAGGGAACAAAGTGATACCATTGCTGGCTTAACAAGGTGCAATAGGCGATCATTGCGGTTTTCAGCTTCATAAGGGCGATGACTCACATTTTAGGGTTTCATGAGCCATTTCTTCAGGGAAAGCTCCAGGTATTTTCCAAGAAAAGTTAGAGGGATCTAAGTTTTATACATGGATGAGTATACTATATAATGATCATGTTTCGGGCACTTCAGGGTATGTCACAGGGAAGTGCAGGAGGCGTGACAAAATATTGTGTAACAATAATGAAGTATGGTGAAGTGCCCAGTGAAGGGTTAGGTATGATTCGATCAACCTAGAGAGTGTTAATTAAGGTGTTGTCCCACTTTCTCTATTGGGTCAACATTGTTTTATTTATAATGTCAATCAAATTTTTGTTATTAGATTTAGCTAATCCATTAACTTGAGGATAATAATTAGCAGAATGTTTAAGCACTATTCAATTTTCCAAGGAAAACTCATATAATCTAAAAGATTAAAAATATGTAGTGTTATTGAAAACAAGTGAAGTGAAACATTGAACTTGTTGATAATGTTTTGTTTGAGGATGTGTATCATCGCTTGGTCATTCACTTTTTCCAACGGAATGGCTTCAACCCATCTTGTAATATAGTATGTCGTAGTGAGTATATCTTTGTGCTGCTTCAATAAGTGACGATTAATCTCTCCAATAATGTCCATTCCCCATTTTTGAAATGTTTATTCTACCGCAATTAGCTACATTGTAGAAACTAATCTTATTATCTCCCAGCACACTTATGACAGAATGGAAATTTTCATGCGTCTACATGAGCATATTGAAATAATGGGTGCCAAAAATATCCTACTCAGATGATTTGGTTTGTTATGTTTTTTTTTTTTAAATGTGTCCCTCAGTTGGCCCATCATGAAGCTCTTCTAACACCTTCTCATAATCTGAAGATTATAGACACCGTAGCAAATCTCTGTTATGATGTTTCTAAGAAAACACTCCATGGAAAAATTGATAAGAGGAAAAATTTAGTCTAATGGCCCTCTTTTGTTTTTCTATTAGGTGTGACAACAAAGTCCCATGCTCTAAGTATTTCCTTATTTTTGAATATGGTGATGATGGCATATCAAGTGCATGCACATAATCATTATTATGCATATCCATCTCTTGTTCCCAACCCAACATCTCTTCTTCTCATAGATAAACAAATTCAACAACAATATTACATAAACCATGACCTTTAATTATATGAGCAAGCTTGAAATCAAGGTCATACTCCTGTAGGGATGTCAGCCAATTTTCTCTTCATTCCCATAATTCATTCGGTACAAATATGGATTTGACTACGGGATGGGGAATTATTACCTTAACTTGACTTTTTAGGATGTATGACCTGAAGTGTTTGATTTAATTTTAAACTACATAGGCCTACTTGTATGTGTTTAGATAATTTAGTTTAGACCCTAGCATTTTGGTGCTCACAAATGAAATAGGCCATTTGTTCTCTTGATCATCTTTCTTGGTGACAACAATCACTAACGAGAGTTGAAGTGAACGTATAGAGCATGAAATCCTTATCAAAATTTAGACTAAGAAGGGAGGGAGCCTCGATTATAGCGTCGTTTATCTTGGAAAAGGCTTATATTTGTTTCTAATTCCATTTGAAAACAACATACTTTTTTATCATGTCTTGTAAAGTCTTTACAATTTGGGCAAAATGTGAGACAGATTTTCACATGAAATTGATTTTTCCCAAGAAGAAATGCATGGTCTTCTCTCTGTTAGGAAATGGGATTTGTGTGATTTATTTTATGAAATTTGGATCCACATTTATACTACTCTCATCTATGATGTGTCCTAAGATGTTACCTTCAAACACAACAAAAATTCTCTTTTTTGGAGTGAGAGATATTCCATATTTTCTACAACGCTCAAACATTTGTCTTAGATGACATAGGTAGTTTGATAATATTTTAGAAAAAAAAAAATGTGACGTCATCAAGATAAAAAACCATACTTTGACCTACAATTCCTCTAAAATAAATGTCCATATCTCTTTGAAAATTGGCCCCAGCATTGATGAGGCCAAAGGGAATTCGCTTGAATGCAAAGGTGCCCCACTTTTCCTTGAATGTTGTTTTGAGTTTGTATGACTCAACCACTAGGACTTGGTTGTAGCCAAAGAACCCATCGAGTAATGAAAACATCTCAAAACTGAAGACGGTTTTCAATATCTTCTCCATTGAGAGGACATGATCATTATCCTTATTCGACACACAATTTAGATTTCGAAATTCCACACACAAGTGAATTTCCCTGGACTTATTCCTCATGGGAACTAGGTTAGAGATTCAAGTTGAGTGTTTACCTTTAAAAATAATCCTTGCATCCAAAAAATTCTTTAATTCTTTATATATCAAGGGTTCCATAGTTGGATGTACCTTTTTTAGTTTTTGTTGAAATGGTTTGGCCCCTTCCTTGATAGGAATGACATGCTAGAGAATTTTCATATCATACGTTTTAAGGTCATCATATGTCCTTGTAAAAACATCTCTATCCTACTTTAATATTTGAATAAACAATCTTTGTTCTTCTAGGGTACAACATATATTTAGGTTCACAATTTTTTGATTTGTCTATGTTCCCAAGTTAATTTGCTCATGCAATAATGTTGAAATTTTGATCTTTGTGTTGGATGTCCTCTAAATTGACTTTCTATATCAAATACATTCTCCAAAGATACAACACCTTTGGGCATAGGATTCCCCTCACACATGTTGTCTCTTTCTTCTATAGATTTATCATGTTCATCTTCATCTATAATGACATCCTTGAAAATTTCCACATTAGTGAGAAAGTCAATAATATCTCGTTGGTAGCTTTTAAGATGAGGAAAAATATAATGAATTTTGTTTCAAAATCACCAATAGCCTTTAAGCATTCTACCTTCAAGTTTATAGCTTTCCTCAAACCAAAAATCAATGCTTTGTATTAAACAATGTTGTTTGTACATTGGAATTCCAAGGAACATGATATTAGGATCTTATTCTTCTTTGGGTCCATGAGGATGCAACCTGCACGAGTTCCTTCCTCATGTTTTTGATCCATCATAGTAGAGAGTCCAAACATTAGTATTTACTTAATTATTGACTAAGATAAGATTATTTACATCTATAATACAAGTTTCATTTTTTCTAGTCATATTACAAGGAAGGGGTTTTGATTGTGTATCTAGTGAAACTTGGGATGGTTATTCTTGATACTAATATAATATTCTAGGAACAATAGTAATTGGCTCGTTTCCCCCTTGCATAATTTTGGTTTATGCGGTTAGCTTTTAATTTTCCTGTTGCATATGCTAGTTTTTACAGTTATGTAGTATTTGGACATGAGATTGAGACTTATCTAGCCTGGCTAGAAAGATTGAAACAATTATGTTCTTAGATGCCTTATAATGCTGACGAGTGGCGAACAGGCTTGGTTTCCCCTCGGGGTAAGTTGAGGCCACCTGGTTAATCTGTGTGGTGTAAATTTTCCTATTATATAATAGAAAATGGAATGGACTTGCCAACCTTAACAAACAAAAAAAACAGTGATTGGCTCGTTATGACCCTCCAACTTAGTGACCATTTGTTTCATATGTGGCTAACTGTTAACCCTTATCTGATTGTTCTTACCCTTGTAGGTAATCCATAAATGAGAGAAATTTGAAGTGAAATAGCCTTGAAACGTGCTCAACCAATCTCTACTCAAAAGAAGTCCATAAGTCTCAGGGATGTCCATAACTGCAATATCAATTAATTGGTGCAGTCGTGAATCAGAGGAAAAAATAATCAGTACATCTTTAAGTTCATTGATTACCTACAATTGGGATCTATCTAGTTGAATTATCTTCGCATTAGTCTGCTTTGGATTAGAATTAATATTCTTGTAAACAGATAAAGGCGTTACATTCATTGATGCACCATAATCCACTAAGAAGTTATGAACATTAGTTGAAAAGATCAAAAGTAAGCAAAAATGGGGGGACATATGATCATGAATTAACTCCCACATTTGTTGCATTTGCAATAGCTTCAATATTTGTGGTAGCTTGGGGTTGAGAAACAGGCAACATTTAAGAAGGAGAACCTTTACTTGTTGAAGTTGTTGATGAGAAAGTCTTAATAATCAACTCCCTTTGCTCGAGTAATTGAGCTAAGTTAAAGAGTGTTATGATTTCTCATTATTTATTTATATATTCTACTATTTTGTCTTCCATATTACCCTACACAACCTTTTCTTTTGTTTAATAGGTTGAAGATGTTGACTGAGAGGACTTATTGTGTTCCTCATGTGTCCTGGAATTTCCTTTTATAGTTCCCAAGGTGCCTTTTGGATTTTGAACACTAGTAGGATGAGGGGTTGGATTCTGATCAGTAGCCTTCAAAGGGAGTATCCTTCTCAAAAAGATATTTTTCTTCTCCTCAAGAGTAGGCTCAGTCATGGGACCTTTTATCCTCAAATTATAAGACTTAGGAGGGTTGGTGGGTTGAGATTCACTAAATGACACTTTACCAACCGACTAAGTCTCACCTCCTCTGACCACTTCCAACATAAACATGAGGGACCTAGTATTGGTATCATATTTTGTTGGGGTAGCCTCTTCTCCTTCATTGGATTTCTCAGGCTAGTCCTTGGTGTCCTAATCATCAAGCAACTTGTTGCTTACTAGGGTCATATAATTTACCCATTGTGGGCATGTATTTTCAAAATGGCTCGCTTGATGAAAAGCGCAATAGTTTTCCATTCCCATATCCTCTACGTTCACATTCGAGCTCTAAGTAGATTTGGTTGGGGGATTGTTTTTGTGCTTGAAGAAAGACTTGAAGAGTTTATTGCTTGAGTAACTTTCATTTGTACCCCTCTTCAAATCTGATACTTCATTTGTCAACTTCTTAAGTGATTTAACAACACTCGCAAGATCAAGAGTTTCTTTTTCAAAGGAATTAATTGTTGATGCTTGGGGCTTCTTACTATTGGCCTTTGAATTGTATTTTGTATTGTGTACTACAATGACCACACGATATTTCTCAATCACTAAAGATTCATCGAAATGTTTTGCTAATATAGATTTCTAAGCCCTTTTTACAAACATAGAAATGTTTTTTTTTCCCATAGGAAAATATGGGCAGATCAACCCCGAAGGGAATATTTTAAAGCCTGTCGGCCAGACTAGCAGGGCCTAACCCCAAGGGAGTCGAGAAGAATTGACCCTGTGACCTCCCAATCGGCGAGGTACTTAACAACGGGGACTTAACCAGTCGATATAACCCTTGTGGCTACAAACATAGAAATGTTAGATGGTAGGGTTACGATATAATAATAAGACGTTATTGAATCATGAAGCAGTACATCAATAGGAAGATTTTTCAAAATAGTAGAAAAACAATAATTGAAGTATTTTACCTTTTACTTGTTTCCCATGTTCAAGACACTTAGCTCTTTTAACAATATTGTTGGCATTTTCTCCTCAACAAACTTCTCCAAGAAAACCTTCTTAAAATCTTCCCAATTGGTAATTAATCTTGCCAGAAGACTATGATACTAGGTTGTGGTTTTATTTCTGAGTGTATAAGGGAAAATCCTACAAGTCAATCCTCATACTGAATGTCCAACAATCTTAATGACAAGTAAAAGTTGTTAATATGATATTATGCAGTAGTAGGCTTATCTGTATCAAACTTTATAAGAAAATTATTTGGATGTTGAGGGCATCTGTAAGGTTTAGTGCCCCCTCGGGTTGTCCATTCTAGTTGTTGGTCTCCATGCATATAGTTATTCATATTTTCATCACCATTATCAGAGTTTGAACTTTCATTCGTGTTTTCAAGATTCTTATAGTTTAGTAGTGCCTCCAAGTTCTCATTGTTCATTAGTGCTTCCAATTTTTCACTGTTTACCAATGCTTTCAAATTTTCAACTTCCAAACTTTCTAAAGTTGAAGGTACCTCGTTTCCTTTGTTGAAATTTATTTCTATAGATTCTTCCAAATCATCTAAAGAAGCGTTAACCAATTCTTGCACCATACCAACTAACTATCCTCGACGGGTTGTTTGAGCTCTACTTGAATGTACATGGGCCAAGATAGGTGTGACTAGAAGGATTCCAAACTTTCTAGCATATTCACAGGTAAAAAGTCTGAGAAATATTAACTGATCATGAATTACTTCATATACCCACTTGGGGCTATGTGGAGGGGATTCTTCAATTTTAGGACGTTCCCACACAGGAAGGTTTGGTTGGGGGGAACCTTGTTGATCACTAGCTTGCTCAAATGGTTCCAGAAGAGAATATAGGAGTCTTCCATCCATGAAATGGCAACCCTCTTTCTAGTACGAAATATGTTGATGGGACTAAATGTTCCACTAATGGTAAGGGTAACTCTCTAATGTAAAGTCCTAATTATACCTGGCACCATTTGGTATAGGAGTCCCATATGGTATGTGGGCCCAAATTCCACCATGTGGTTTTGAAGTTTGTTTTAGATGAAATGAGTAATGTGTGATAAAACCAATATAACTTCTAACAAACACAACTTAGAATAACTCTATGAAATACAATTTAAGTAAGATATAAAATACATAATCACAACCGAATGAAATAACATGAATATTCAAAGGAAGGATGTAAGCGTACTTCAATTAAGATACATGAATAAAGGAAATAATTTGTTTATCAACTGTGAATTTTTTCTCAATAAACAATGAAATTAAAAGCATAAATAACATGACTTCAAACAAGATATGCATTATAAACTAACAAAAGAGGTCATTAACCTTAACACATGGAAATACAAACACATAACATTGAACCCCCATAATATAACTCCCATAATGCCCAACAATACATGCATGAAATCACTGTCTTGGCTTAATGAGATTCTTAATATTATGTTGAAATTTCTAAAGCGCCATTATATGAAGTATCCATGAAGTCCGGTAGTGGAAGTAATTGATTTCTCAAAGGGATGTACAAGTTTTCGTAAACAAGATGCTCAAAATGGAACCCAAAACTAAAAGTCCTTTCCAATGATACATGGGGGTATATGCATACAAAATGCACACAAAATGAGGTGATTGTTCACCTTCTATATTACTTTTCATTTCTAAATGACTTTTATTCCTAAATTCTATTATAATTTTAACTTCAAGAATGATTTTATTTACAAATTACAAGTAATTTCAAAAGACAAGGTTCCTTCATGTAACTAAACCCATGATAGCTATATCAAGGGCCTCAATGTGAAACTCTTGTGTTAAGTACGTGTCCAAGCCTTGTATTTGGAAGTGATGAATCTGACCATCTTTTTTAATTCTCTCTCAAATATCATCTAACATTTTGTAGCATCCAACAATAGAATCCTCATAACTAGTTGTATGATATGTAAGCACAAAGAGTTTAGTGTGCAATTTTGTTGGTCCTACAATATGTTGTGTAATTTCTTCCTTTGTAGGTTCCAAGTTGTCTTAAGCAACCACTTTATTAATTGCATCTAATCTCTCTTAGCCCTCTTGTCGAATTTCCCCTTCAGGTCTTATTACTTCTATTGCACAAATAGAGCATATTTTTTGTTCCTTAATGAGGGACTCAAATTCATTGTGCCATGTTTGATACACATTTAGTGTTCTAGTCATATCCTTGGTCAAATTTTCATGTAATTATACTGACGTTATGATTATTTCTTTGTCCATGTTAGTGCTCATTCTAACTTTCCTTGGAAGTCCTGCTCGTACATTCATATATTCTTCGCTCCATTCAAAGATATAATCTGTGGCTGAGAAGGACTGCTTTATCAATGATCCTCTTCCTTTTAGATCACCTTGTAATTTTGATAGTATAGATATTGTCTTATGAAGGATGATCATTCCTTCATAAACATGCTTGATAACTTCTTCTACTACTTTGACTTCCTCCAAGATTTCTAACTTAAAATCTTCTTTATGGGAACTCATGTTTGACAAAGTGAAGTTCTCAACACACAACATATCATTTTCCTTACCAAATTCTCTTTTCATTCCCTTCATAAAACAAACATTCTACATTATGTGTAGTTGCAATAGAGATAGAAAATCCTACAGAAGCTATGGAAATTGGACTAGTTGTATTGTCGACCACTATGACCCTCTCAACGTTAATTGATATGGGATTATCTATATCTCTTACTAAGTGCTTTCACCTCTCTTGATATATATTGTTATTGAATTGATTGAATCTATAGCTAATACTCAATCTTCTTATTCTAAGGTACTTCCCATTTCATCAGTTGGAAGGTGTCCTCCAGTAATAGGTGTGGGAGGCTAGAAATCCATAAAGGGTGTAATTTATTTTATTTGCAAGTTATTTGACTTGGTTTCTTCTTCTTCTTTGTCAACTAGCTCTTTGGAAATGAGCTTCTCCTCTAGTTTCTTGGCCAAATCTTCTCTCTTTTTAACTTATTCTTCTTCTTTTATTTTCCTTTCCACATTCTATCTCTTCCTCTCTTCCTCTTCTTTTTTATTCATGGATTCTTCCTGTTACCTTTTCCTTTCCACTTTTTTCCTTTTCTTTTGTAGTGTCACTTGCTTTTGTCTCTCTTCCTCTTCTTTCTTCTTCATCTCCTCTTCCTTTTGCTTTTTCCTTGCTTCTTCTTTGACTCACTTCTTTCTAATTTTCTTCTCGACTTGATTTTTATTAGCCTCCTCTTCAACTTATTTCTTGGCTTCCCGTTCAATCCTTGGTTTATTCAATATTTCCCTCTTGGCCTCCTCCACTTGTTTTCTTTTTAGTGTACCTCTCCTTTCCTCCAAATTCATTCTCTCTTGTGACTCTTTATTTGAGTGTTCAGGGTTGTCTAAAGGTTGAGAGGTACCGATCCTTTGATATGCTTCCAAGAATTTGGTTGTCGTTAAGAATTTATTTACATTCTCCTCATATTCATCAACAAGTGAAGTATATGCCCAACTATAACTGACTGCTTTACAATTCTTGGTGGCAATAACTTTCAGATCATAACTATGATAACTCAACTCACCAAATTTGAGGTATTCTAAATATTTGGATTTTTCTTCTGCATCCTTGAAATGTTTAATATAGTAGACCTCAATATACAAAGGAAACTTAGGCCATGGATCTTTCTTGTATTTCACCAACGAGCTTGTCAATATTGTAGTAAGCTGGTACGCTACTTGTTGTAGCACTTCTTTGTCAGTGAAAAACATAGGTAATTAAAGAGGGGGCTTATAACCACCAAACACCCTAATGTATGTAGCATCTCTATGATTAAACCAACCTATAATATCCTACAAGGATTCCCTGACCCTATCTCACATACAGGGAGGTTCCATGCAAAAAAATAATTGAGATATTGTTGAGATGAAGTGTTTAGTGATTTTATCATCCATCCCTATATATCTAGTGTCCCATAAATTTTTATAATATATATGTACAAATGGAATGTCCTAATCGAACCTCCATCTCCATCCCATCCAACAGAACTCACATCTGACACATAAGGCATCTAGTAACTACGATGCCAAGTAAAATTTTGATTGCTCTTTTCCCTTTTAATATTTGTTTAAATAGATGATGGTAACATATCTACCCAATCGAAAATGGTTTCGTCCATGGCACATGCTTAGATCATGGGACCCAAATTTCCTCAAAATGCTCTACATCTAGTTTTGCATGCATTCTGCAACACATGGCTGCTAAAATTTGGTATGCCTTTCTGAGTGATTTGGTCTTGTAAATTCCATCAACATTTTTCTTGAACTTACTTGGATCCTTCCACCAAGATTTCAAGATATCCTTTGTTGGTTTGGTGAAGCTAGAAAATTAGTTTGTATTAAGGATTATGTTATGCTTGAGCAAATTATAATATTTAGTTACATCAGGCATTGTGTAAGATGTTATTGGTTAAGTAGGATCATTTCTGACTATGCGTATTTTTCATATATATGTTGGATGATCCATTCAATTGTTTCCACACATGGAAATTTTTTTGGATGTGTTGTGACATTGTGGAACCATGACTTCTTCACATTGATGTATACTTGACGGTCTTCTTCGTCCTATGACACTTCCTTTCTGGAAAACAATTGACATATTTATGTGTAGGTTATCTTCACCATATTATTTATATAGGATGCAGTGTTCTTATATGCAGGAACTCTATCATAGGGACTTTACACCACTCCCTTGGTATTGATTTCTAGTATATCCTTTCTGGGCCTCTTTCTATTTGTTGGAGCCATTTCACTTGTAGATGATACAATGCTGAAACAATTGAGATCAATAGTACCTGGCATTTCAAATATGTTCATGGAAACAACAAATGTTAGGTAAACCACAGTACACTCTATTTTTTTAAGCTAAGCCACAAGTTGAGTGATTAATTTCAGTTGGCTCTAACACCAAATCAAGAAAGAAAATAATGACGGGGCTTAGTCATATATTGCAATGATAGTAGGAAGATGAGATTTTACTATGGAATGCAATAGTGATCTTTGACAAGGGGTAGATTGTGATTTTCTTATTCACAAATCACAAGGGTTGAGAGGAGGTGAGGTTCGATTGAGACTTGCGAAAGCAATCTGTGATAGTGCAATTAGTGCACTTGACGATTTCAAATGCATGAGGTCATAGGGAAATTAGCTAAATGAAGGGTGAGGGTTCTACTATGGATGAGGTCAAGTTCTAAGTTTGAGACCTTAGGCAGTTGTGGGGAATGGAAAGGCTCGTTATCCCAAAATATTTGTAGGGCGAGTTGTGGGAATCACTATCATTGTGGGAAAGTGAGGTGATTGGTGGTGCTAAGTGAAAGGGTCATTGATAGTTTTATATAGTTAGAGGCCTGATGGAGGCGAAGTGTCGGGAAGGTGGAATGATAGGGTAACCCAAACAAAAATGAATAAAAATAACAAAATTGCAATCATAGATTTAAAGAGAAGAATGTGATACTAAGTTGGGTCCTAGCGCTAGTAGCAACCATAGTTTCTAGAGGTAGGAGAGCTCCTTGTGTTGTGAACTCATGGGCTCAGACGAAAATAAAATGTGAAAATGAATTAGGGAATGACTCCTTTATATACACTTGACCACATATGTGAGGGAATTGACACCATAAATGTGCAATCGCAAGAAAATATGTGGGATGGAGTGAGGCGGTGCAATGGAGTCTTGTTATCACAGATTGATTTAGTAGTCACATCATCACAAATTAGTTTTGTGGTGTTGCAAGTTTGTTTGTGGGAGGAATAAATCCATCACATATTCCACTGCCAAGAGGCAAGTGGATTTAAATTTGGATATGTGAGAGTGATTTGCGATATGGGGTTTTCCATTTTTTAAGCTTATCTCATATCTGCAATGTGAGTCGGTGATGCACTTTACTGCAAAATTTTACGATGAGGATCTTTTGAGTAGAATTTATAAGAGGAAGAAGACTTAGGAAAATATTAAATATGGCTAGGCCTAGGACACCCATTATCATGCATCTTCCGAGGACTTCAAAATGAGGGGCTCCAAATTGTAGGGTGTCAAAAACTTATGGGGATACTATTTCCACGACATAGGCTCTCAACCCTTTATTATTGCAACTCTCAATTCCCCATTTCTGTAACTCCCACCTTTTTAATGTTGTAACTCTAGCTTATCTCTCATTGATGTTGAAAATCACACCACATAGTCATCATTGAACCTCACTTGAAATTGTTGCTATAACCCATAGGAAGAGTGTTGTAACTCCATAATAGTTGTAACAAAACAACAATGAAATGAAAAATTGTCATCTATGGACCCATCAAGCAAACAACATCCAATATCCTTATGTGGTAAAATGAAAAAGGTGAATAGACGCTTACAAAGGGATGAATGACTCAACCACCATTTTCATGTAGTTGATTAAGTCAACATGTTCCCAATTCTTACTATTTATTGGAAAGTTAATGTAACATGATGGAATAACCTGATTCTCACGGTTGTCCATTAATTTCTCCATGATTAAATTAGATAGAATGCATTATGTATAAATCATACGTTGTCTTCGATCTTGGGGGTTAGCAAGTAAGTCAATTGATTAATCAAAATAGAGTTATTTATTGTAATTTCATGTTCCTTTCTATTCATATTCAATCAATGGTGTGTCTAGTATCTAGTGCTTTAATGCTTTTGTAAACCAATGCCTCATCTAAGTTGGTACAACCCCTTCCTTAGCCATGTATTATATGTACTTTATAGAGTAGTTGTATTATTTCACACACACACACACACACACACATATATTTCCGAGAATTACTTTAATCAATAATTAGTTGTGACTATGATATTTCCTTTGTTGCAACTCTTAAGATTGATTGTTGTAACTCCGATATTTTCCCTGTTGCAACTCTAGGATTGAATTGTTGTCATTCTAATTGTTGTAACTCTAACATTTCATGTGCTACAACTATGATAAATTAGACTGTTGTAATTTTATAATGTAGGGTCATTGTTGCAACTTTGATAATTTATATTGTTGCAACTTTGTAGCTTGGATTTATTAATATAGTTTTCTCATTAATGTTAACATTTGTTACGGACTAATCATTGGGCTTACATAATATGTTTCACTTAAGATGTTGTTGCAACTTCACACTGACATCATAATACTCTATTTCTTTTAAGAATTTCAATTACTTTGTTTTTTATTGGGTTTTCTTCATAACATTTGAATTGTAATCTTATTCCCTTTATGAGAAAGTGTGGTTTTATGGTTTGATAATTATTGCATCATATTGCATGTGCAACTGCATTTCGGTTACAGTAACCAAGATCATATTAACAAATAGAGCAAGTCACTTTATATGCCTATGTGATTTAATTTCTTGCAAGTATGGATTGGATTGCAAGTAGATTTCCTTTGGTGAATTGTGAAACATCCCAATATCTTGATCTATGACACTCATTTTGGTTAGTACAAATTCATATTGTACTAACATGGATGGTGCATTATAGTTTGAAAGTTCCATATGAATCTCAAATTGACAATTAAATTAACACACTTTTGGTTGTCTTTCTACACAATTAGAAAGGTAATTGAAAGGCCTGTCAATAGGGAACATATATACAAGTTGAACCCAAGGAACCTAAGAAGTCAATCTATCTATACACCTCCTCTTATGAGGGATTGCAAAGTCACTCTTATTCGGGGTTCTTTTTCAAATGTATGAGGAGAAAATATATCCCTCCCTACCACATAACCCAACATAGGAACAAGACAAATATTTTGATGTATATCCTAACATTTCAAGGTCTCCCTTCAAAAATGGATCTAGTAGGGTTGTTGTTTACCATGTGAAAAAATGATAAAGTGAATCAATGTGATGTGACCAATAAACTGGATTGCAATTTATATTGGATTAAATGTATTGGAACCAACAATGATTTCCATTGAAAACCTAGGAATCTACTCTCTTAATGGCTTAAAATACATTGATTTTAGTTTAGTTAACCACACAGGAAATAATCCACACATAAGGCATATAGTATAATTCTCATATACAAATGGAAGCATAAATTTCCAAATTCTATTAGTCGAAATTTCAATGTATACATTTTAGTAATCCTCCTTTCTCCTTAGCTTGATTACATAGTGATTGTCTTAACTTTTTCCCTAACCATCTTCATCCTCTGAACTCTCCTTTATCCATCCCCCCTTTACAATGAAAAAAACACTTTTATCTACAATACAAAAGTCACCCCTTTTGGGAAATTATTTCCAAAAAAACAAAACTAACTTGAGTGACACAATTTTCTAGCTCACTATTCTAATTACATGCATAAAATAAAAGAAGATTTTTAATTAAAACTTTGACAAAATCTCGAAAAAACAAAAATCTAAAAAAAAAAATTAAAAGCCTAATTTGTGGCATAATATGAAGGAATTTTGTCCTTGTAAAAGTTCCAATATGCTAAATACATGCATTATTCTCCTTTGGTTGAAAAAAACGTAGCTCTTGTTAAGTTTTTGTCCTCAAACTCCTGCCACTTTACTTGATCCAACTTCATCAAATCCCATTCTGTATTCCATGTATTTTTAGCTCGTGTCAATCCTTCCCACTGTGCTAGATATCTATTGTATTTTTCTTTCTGAGTATGAATGCTCTTCTTATTTAAAATTTGTGCAATATTTTCCCTCTTTATGCTTGGAATTGTTAGTTCCCAATCCATCTCCTTGTTATAGTCACCTAAATATTCATTAAATACTAGTTGCCTTTGACCAACACTTACTATAGTTTTCATGTACTTCAATGTAGGCTAACATAAATTAACTCTATGCTTCGCAAATGCCATGCCCTTTTTGGCATATGCATCATTGACAAGGGACATGTAACCCCCAAGGACTGCATATCCATCTAAAAGAAATTGATCCCAACTAGTTCAAAAAAGAACCACTTGCATTCTTTTTTGTTCAAAAGGATTTGTTATGCATTTTGTATTCAGTTGACAGGAAAGTTTTTCCATGGCATAGGAACATCAATAGAAGCTGAAGTTGTTCCAACAGTCCTGAAACAATCAAAATTGTCATATGTTGATGGATAACAAGTGGGAGTATCATTCAAATGACTATTCTTCCTACTCTTCTTTCCATTGGTGTCACCCAAGAACTCAGCCATGGATTCAAAGACATGAATACGAAAGCTTTTAGGTAATTATTTTGCCTTTGTTTTCTCCCTCTTCAATGCTTCATCCAACTCCCAAAAGCTTGGCTACCCTGCTTACCTGTTCCAATTAGCTATCTTCTTGAAAGTAATGAACAAGTTGGACCATTTTCACTCAATTTCTTTTGGCTAGTGATTAAATCCAAATATGTGTAACATTTCTAACTTCTATCCACCTATCACTAGTAGGTTTGAAGATGTGCCTTCCTTTGTTTCTAGTGGACATGATATTCAAATGAATATAAGCATTGACGAGTGCATCCATTTCTGCATCCTACCACATCTCTACCCACTTCTTCTTTCCCCCGTGATCCCTTCTTTCTTTGAATTTCTCTATATATTATGATTTGGATGCTACGTCTGCTTCTCCTCTCTACACCACTAATACATAGTGGAATCCTATTACCTTCATTTCCTTAACTAGTTTTCTTTCAAATAACATATTCTTCACCTTCCCTTCATCCTTAAGGGGCAATAAGATGAATTTAGATCCATCCTTCCAAAATGTATATGTATTTTTCTCACCATCATGCATGCCTTTTCTATCATATTTCCATGGCCTCCCCAAAAACATATGGCATGCATCCATCGGGATGACATCACACCATATTTCATATTTGTAAGTCTTTCCTATATAAAACTTGGTCGAACACCTTTTGTCAACAATGATTTCATTCCCCTTTTTAAACCATGCAATTCAGTAAGGATGGGGATGTTTATCATAGTGTATATTCAATTTATCTACCATCTCTCTAGAAACCATATTCTCATAACTACCACTATCATTAATAACTTGACATATCTACCCCCCCTGAAGTGCACCTAGTTCAAAAGATACTCATTTGAACCTAATAATATTCATTTTTTTTACTGTCTTTGATCCTTTTCTGGAATCACCATTGCTCTCCTCATCATGAGATTCTCCCCCACATTTGGTGGAAATTGAGATTCAACTTCTTCTTCATTCTCAGCTTGGGCCAAGTTCAATCTAGGTTTCTCTCCTTGTTTCTACTCTTCCATATTATAATTTGGACATTCAAATTCTCTATGAAACTCTTCACCACACCTAAACCAAACAAAGAATCTTAGCTCGTTTCCCAATCCTATGCCACCATTGTAACCTCTACCCCTATGAAATCCTCTTCATGTTTATTGTTTTGGGTTATTTTGTCAAGTATATTGTAATTTCTTTGCTCCTTGGGATGTTTCTCCTCTAATATAGTTTGAACCACCTCAATGGAGATGATATACCCTTCCTTTCTCATTTATTCCTTTGAAAGTATTGTTAGTTTTTTTTTTCCCTCAGCCTTTAAGGCTATCTAGTATGACTCTTCCATGTTGCTAACCTTATGCATGCTCAATTAATCTTGGATAGAAAATTTTAGACAATTCACATACCTTGAAGCTATTTTTTCATCAGTTTCTTGGTGATGTACACATATGGAAAACTCATAAAAATCCTTCATAAGATCTTCCACAGTAGATAGGTTTTGATTCAAGTTTTGAAATCTATGAAAAAGGGTTTTTGGATGGCCTAGAGGAATAAACTTCTCTTTCAACTTATTATCCATGTTATTCCAGGTCCTAATTCTGTCCTTTCCCTTTTTTGTTCTTTATTTCTACAGATGATCCCCACCAAATCATTGAATGACCCTTTAAATTGGTACATGCAAATTTTACCTAAGTTTCCTCTGTCATGGGCTTCCATTAAACAAAAATCACATGATGCTTATCCAATCTATTAAATCATCTGGTTTATGACTACCTTCATACTTTGAAATTTCCATAAAGATCCCATCATTTTTCCTTCTAGAGCCCTAAGAATTCTCGCTTCAAAATTCATGTGCTCTAATTGTTCTTCTTCAAGTTTTGCATGTTGATATTTTTGGGTGTGGATCCTGATTATCTTCTTTATTCAGAGGTATCACTGCATTGGACCCTAGTTCTTAATGGGCAGAAACGTTTCCAGGGGGTGACAATGATTTTTAGAGCCCCCCCCCCAGTGAGGGTTCGGGGGCAACGACCTTGAATCTAAAAATAGATGTAAAATTGCCTTGTAAAATATTGTAATTTTGTAGTCAATCTGAGTCGTTCATTAGGCAGATGATCTGACGGTAGAAGTTATGTTTAATTTAGGCTTTTTTACCCTAGAAGAAAACCCCTCACTATATATGAGGGAATTGTATTGCGTCTATGAATATGTGTATTCTGAGTGAGAAAGAGAGAGGAGATTGTGTGAGAGAGAAGAGGAAATTACAACGATCTGTTGTAGGTTGTATCTCTTCATTTTGCTGGATAATTTAAAATGAAGGACTGGCTGTTTCTCCGTGGACATAGCCAAAATTAGGTGAACCACATATATCTGTGTCTCTCTCTTGTTTTATGTGGTTTCTGTTTTTATATTTCTGCAATATTTTATGTGTTCCATTGCTCTGTAATATATATTTTTCTAACATATCTACATCTCCATGGTTTTTCTCTTCATTAGATGCATGTCATCTTGGTATCATTATTTGATATGCCAACATGTTTGTAAGATCTACTACTTTCCATTGGATATTTTTCATATCTATATTCATATGAGTAAGGCGTCCTCTTCCTCTTCCTCTCCCAACTATCTTCTTACTCTAATACTAGATGATGTAACCAACAAATTGGACTGCAATTTATATTGGATTAAATGTACCGGAACTAAAAGAGATTGGAATCAAATTTCCCAATAACCTACTCCATTAACGACTTGTAAGACATTGATTTTAATTTAGTTAACCACACACATGAAACAATCCATACGTCAATCATATAGAACAATTCTCATATACAAATGGAATAATAAATTTCCAAATTCTACTAATCAGTATTTTTGTGTATGCATTTCAATAATCCTCCTTTCTCCTTGGCCTAATTACACAATGATCACCTTCCCTTCTATCATGGCCATCCTCGTTCTCTGACCTACCCTTTCTCCATCCCCCCTTTACAAAGAAAAATAAACATGTTGATCTACAATACAAAAATAACCCTTTTTGGGTAGTTGTTTTGAAAAAAATATAAAGCTAACTTGAGCGACATTATTTGTTAGCTCACTATGTCATTTACCTGCCTAAAATAAAAGATAACTACTAATTACAATTTTGGAAAAATATCAAAAACACACTAAAAGTCCAATTTGAGGCTTCATATGAGGGGATTTTGGCTCTAAAAAAGTGCCAACGTGAAAATTACATGTATCACATTAATCATGTGAAATTCAAGATCAAAAAAATAATCAATGATAATGTTAAATGTGTTGCTTCTTTTCCACACAAAAAATTGGAAATGTTCTACATATTCACAAGGGAATAGGTATCAATGAATTCAACATAAATAGAAGAATACGGTATGAAGTAATGAACAAAGCGGGGATTGAAGGAAAATACTTCAAGTCCAAAAACACTTGGCTTTATCTCACCATCAATTTGTGTGATATATATATATATATATATATATATAAATAGATTGTTGCATTTGGTGATGAGATCATAATCGAGAGAAAGATGAAACATACTACAAGGAAAGATTGGGTACCTATCTATATTACAAATGGAAAGAAAAGGATCAATATTATTTTTGGATACCATATTGTCCCACACTATGTTGGATCTAATGAAAGGGCACCCTGACTATATATATATATATATATATATAATATATATATATATATATATTATATTATATATATATATATAGTGGCCCTAAATTGTAATTAGACATCAATAAATATCCCATATATCTTATATCAATCTAATAATGTTTATTCAATTGTAAAAAAGAAATTAAGGTTGAGAATTTTTCAAGTGTGTAATTATTAATCATAAGGAAATAATTACCGAGACATGAAAATAAGAAAGAATTCAATATGATATCAGAGCATTGGTAAAACTCCCATGGTATTTACCAAAACAACTTCATAAAATAATTTGTTACCAATCTATAAAATTTATTTTACTAGATCAAAAAGAATTTACGTATCATTTCGTAATTTTTTTACGGTTGGTGTTTTATAGGTCCATAGTTTTGGTAAACTAGTGGCCCCTGGTATTTCCTACCATATAAAACAAAACAAAATGCTTTCTTGAAGTAAAGTGCATGTTAAGACAAACATTACTCCATAGTTGAAAATAAGTTAATTTAATTTTCCATTTATAAGATGATGTCCAATCTCAGAGTAGAAGATAGGTTAGATGGAGCAGATAATTTCATATCATGGAAGCATAGAATACTTCTCATCCTAGAAGAAAATGCACTCTGGGATTATGTCAAGAAATACCTCCCAAAGCTAGAAGAGGAAGAGACCAAGGCAAAGCATAAGAATAATTTGATTGAGGCCAAGAGGATCTTGTCAGATTCAATCATAGACCACTTAATTCCTCATGTATCAAAATTGAAGGCACTAAAGGAAATATTTGATTACTTATCAAGATTATATGAAAGCCAGAATAAAAACAGGATGCTAACTCTAAGGCATCAACTAATAAATGTAATGATGAATAAATGAAATTCAATTTCTACCTACTTCATGAGGGTTTCTCACATCAAGGATCACCTATAATCTATGGGAGATTTAGTGATGATGTTGAGCTTATGACTACAACTCTAATTGGTTTTCATTCTTCTTTGGATGCATTTGTTTAAGGAACTTGTGCAAGAAGTAAATTACCTAAATTTGATAAGTTATGGGTAGATTATGCTCAAAAGAATACAAACTTATATCCAAGGCACAAAAGACCAATTTTGAAGAAAATCATGCTCTCATTGTTCATGTTAAGAAAGGAAAGAAAAACAAAGAAGAAACAACAATCCAAAGAAAAATATAAGATCAGTTTGATATCATAAGAAGGATGTATCTAATATTAGGTGTTACAACTGTCAGAAATTGGGACACTTTGCTTACCATTGTTCTCAAGGGAAAGGAAAAAGAAAAAAACATCCACATGTAGTAGATATGGAGGAGTCTACATCTTAGAAAAAGACAAGGGAGACAAAAGATTAAGAGTATGTCTTTGTCTCAATTCTCAGATGCACCGTCACTCAAGGAAGCGATATTTGGCTAGTAGATAGTGGTGCTTCTAAGCACATGACTAGGTTTTGAATTTCTCTTACAAATTTGACAAAAAAGAGTTCATCCCTTCAAGTGGAACTTAGAGATGATTCAAAGCATACAGTAAAAAAAGTAGGACAAACATCCCACCAAATTGATTCAGGTAACTCCATTTCTATAAAAAATGTATTGATTATAAATATTTAAATAAGAATCTTCTCTCTATCTTTGCTTTAGAAGATTGAGGCTTCAAAGTAGCTTTTGTTGATGGCCAAGTCCTTCTATGGCCTAAGTATTCAAGTATAAATTTACTTGATGTGACTAGTATCCGAAAGGGAGTATTGTATAAATTAAAGGGGCGCACAACATAAAATTGTGTACACAATAGTATTAGATCCAGTGAGATGTTGCACTGAATACTTGCTCACCTCAACTACAAAGCCTTGCCAGTTTTGAGCAAAATTGTCACATGTATACTAGATACATAAGAAGAGCATGATGGAGTATTCAAAGGTTGTGCACTTGGAAAGAAGGCCAAGGGAATTTTTCCAATAAGTGATAATAGATCTAAGGGGATCTTGCAAATTATACATTCAGATGTATGTAGACAAATGATTGTACCACCTCTAAGTAAATTTTTATATTGTGTCACCTTTATTGATGATTTCTCATGAAAAACATGGATCTATTTCTTCAAAGAAAAAGTGAAGTTTTCAACAAGTTTCAAGAATTCAAGGTTTTAATAAAAAATATATTTGGAAGAAATATTAAAGTTTGGAGGTCATAAAATGGAGGTGAATACACCTCAAATGAGTTCAACAACCTTTTTAGAGAGGTGGGGATTAAGAGGGAGCTGAAAAATCCCTACAACCCCCAACAAAATGGAGTTGCGGAGAGAAATAATAGACCAATTGTAGAAGTAACTAAAGCAATGATCCATGAAGAGAACTTACCCATA
>APFE031742805.1:36428-143944 GCA_000404065.3 Pinus taeda
AAGATATAAATAGTAGCGATAAATTAAGATCCATTTTACCATATAAATTAAAATAATAATTTTGTAACCATACTTAAATTTCATTAATAACCATACCATAATATGGGCCAATACGATGGCTGATCAATACCACTTGCCCAAAAACCATGTCTTATTTCACAATCAAAATAATACTTACAATATAACAAGATTTTTAACCATGGATACTCACCCCACTTTATGGATATTATTAACCATACCATTACCATGGGCCAATACATGGCTCCATTAATAACCACATGTCCAAAAAACACCTCTATTCACAATCTATATTATATATATTATATATATATATATATATATATAAATTTAATTTTTACATTTGGGTTGAGAGACACTCTCCATCCTAGTATGGAAGAGATGTTGTAATGTCATGTTATATTATGCTATCTAAACATCTTGACCAAGTCAAATTACATTATATATATAGTGAAATTACATAAAAAAAAAATAAAAAATTAAATAATTAAACTAGCCTAGATCCATCTTAACTATGGATCTATCAAGCTCCGAGAGGGATCAAATCTCTCGAAGTGCAAACCTTTCTTCAAGTTTTACACTCAGAAAAGAGGTTTGCACCTCGAGAGATTTGATCCCTCTCGACGCTTGATATATCCATAGTTAACATGGATTTAGGCTGGTTGAGAGGGAGTTGTGATGTTTGTACTACAACGACAATATACTCTCCCTCTGGCCGAGGGTTTCCTAGATTAGTCATGTGAAGTGAACAAGGGAGTAATGAGTATCATGGTACAAGTCCTTCTTATGCCATGTGAAGTGGCTAGGTGTGATTGGGACTATTAGGAGAGGAGAAACATCATAGATACTTGTAGCATAGTCTTGACACTATGGTGGTAGTCCTTCCCATACCATGTGAAGTGGTTGGGTGTGATTGGGACTACTCGAGGAGAACATCATGGAGAATACCTTCCTCACTAAGAGGCAGTGTTGATGTTTAATAAGTAGCAGAAGTATTCCCTTCAAGGCAAACAATGTAATAATATATAAAGTGTACAATAATATATATTTTATTATTATATATAATTAGTATATAAATATAAATAATCAATAATTGATTAATAATAATAAAAGAATGAAAAAAGAAAAATAAGAGAAAATACATGTCTTATTTAAAAGATATATCTATTAATGAAAGGAAACCCTGACTATGTATATATATTCGGGCCCTCAATTGTAATCATACATCAATAAATATCTCATATATATTATACCAATATAATAATGTTTACTCAATCATAAAAAGGTAATTAAGGTTGAAATTTTTTCAAGTGTGTAATTATTGATCATAAGGCAATAATTACCGAGATCCCAAAATAAGAAAGAATTCAATACTCTTACCTCCTTGACATCATTTGTGCCACTAATCCTTTTCCAATAACGGGATGGAATTAGAGCATATTAGAGAGATTGGTGGAGGTAGATTATTAATATATATGGAGCACATATACATGAGGTATTATATGAGGAAATGTGACAATTTATTTGCCCCATTATATTTTCTATTAGCCAACACCAAATATGTCTACTATATAAGTTGCAAGCCAATTTGGAGATTAGTACATAACTTAACATAACACTTACATCAAAATATGTGGAGCAAACCAAGGATACTCATCTTTTTCCTAAATATGTACTAGATAGGGTGATGCTTAGGGAAATAACCTATTGGTCCAAATTATATGGCTTCAATGCCTCATTAGTGAAGGACCAAAATAAAGTGTGCTCAACTTATCCTACTTAGAACTTTATGGAATAATTCTAAGTTTGCAAGAATGGAAGCAAAGGCATGGAGGATTACAAGTTTAGATAAGTAAGGCTTAAAAGACATGGTCTAGAAAAGGTGGATAGTATATCACATAGCTAATGTGACCAATACATGGCCTTATAATCATGATAAATGGGAAGTGGAAGAAGTTATGATTTTTTGTTATTGCAAATCAAGGTCTAAGACATCTTCCCCTAGTGAGGGAAAATATGATGAAAATACGAGAACAATTGGTATCAAATGCTAACAATTTTTTAGCTACTTAGCACTAAACATTCATCGTCATGAAGATATAATGCTTCAATGAGATCTTATGCCTCTCTTAATAAAGTAACGTGTCACTTCTTCACTTTTTGGAATTGGGTTCAAATTCCTATCTTATAAATTGACAGAATCTAGAAAACTACCACTATGATCTAGAAATTCCATATGGAACTTTTCACAAAAGGGAAGCTTCATTAAACCTCCACTTTTAGCAAGCATACATATACAAAACCAACATTAAACTTGTAAAAAAGTGTCATTTTTTTTGTAATAACAGGTACCAAAAAAATCACATTAGTGCACAAAGTTCCCACATAGTCCATCCTTACACATCAAGAAATATTTAAATGAGCTACAACTAAGTTTCCCAAGAAGACAAAATATCATCACCAAATTAACATATTTAGCAAAGACAATATAATTTTTATGCATGAAAATGTCTAACAAATACTTAGATATGGCTATCCCTTGATTCCAACATTGTCCAAGTATCGATATCTAGCCATAAGTTGATTTTTTAAAGGAAATTTAATTCTTGATTATTTTCTCTAAACATATGTGACAAAGAAATGGAAGTAAAGGCATTCAAAATCAATTTTACTTCCTCAAATATGAGAAATAAATTTTTAATCAATGGACAATAATAAGAGTTTCGATGAAAAAAAATTAGTGAAGTTATTTTCCCCTCCTCTAGCCCTTCCTTAAATTTTAAAAAATGATTATCATCTAGATAGATAATCCCTCCTCCTCCACATTGAAGGGGAGCCTTGTCTTGCTCCATCAAAAAATCCCTAGGCTCGAATATTGTTAATTGGGATTATGCCAAATTTCCCATGCAAAAAAATGATTAGTTTGTGACTTATATCTTTGAAAGAAACCTTACTTTGTGTGGCATGTTAGAAAGGCGAATCAATGTCCTCTCAAATATATTTGCATTTGTTGCAAGAAATTATTATTATAAGGAGAGCCTTGATGCCATTTAATGAAATCCATGAGATCCAATTTTTGAGATAATCCACTATTGTATCTCTTATATATCCTTCTCAAAATATTGAGAATTTATCCATTTCATCCCAGATCCTCATTTTATACTCATAGTAAATTAGTAAATGACTCATTATTTTCTCATTTTCTTTACATAGCACACACCTACTAGAACATTGTGCATTCCTCCTCTAAAACACTCACTAGGTTAGGAATCTATTCATGATATCCAACCACATGAATATATATCTTTCACAAAAAACTTTAACTCCCATTGATTTCCACCACCATTGAATATTTTTGAGTTTCGCTTCACCAAACATTACTTTGTAACCTAATTTGGGAGTATAAAGCAATAAAATAAGGTTTTAGGTCCAAGCTAAAGAGTCTTCTTCCTCGTTAATTCTAACATTATTTCTCTTCAACATAATTATATAACTTTCCTATTGAGTCCTTCATTGCCTTCCATCCCAGGAAGGGTTTCAATTTTCGACTCTTAATGCCAAACACTAGTAATTTATATGTATCTTGAGCCAAATTATAAATGTCCTTCTCATGAAGGGTAGTGACTAGATATCTATAGAACCTAAAATCATCCCCACATATATCCCATGGTTTTTCTATTATCTTCACGCTCTCATTGTCCCCCACTTTATTTGTAATCCAACTACCTATCAAAAGAAAAATCAAAACTATTTCCTTGCATACATTGGAAGTGTTAAGAGTAGATTTATTTGGATCCCTACTTTAATCTACAAGAGCATCAAATTTCAAATATTTTGAATTATCACCTGAATCCACATACCCTTATTGGATTAACCTCCACAAACATTTAGCTAAGAAATCCCTTCCAAAATGATAGATGTTGTTGAGGCCTCGTCCACTAGCTTCCTTTGGTTTTCTGAGGGATTTCCATTTAACTAAAGGGATGGATTCACCTTTCTTTTTGCCCACCCACAAAAATACAAAATTAATCCTCTTAATTTTCTCTAACACCCCCTTTGGAATAAATGACAATGATTGCCAAAAATTGGAATGGCATCCAATATTGCTTTATTCAAGACTACCATCACACATCTAGATAACCACTTGTTACATTATAATAACTTGTTCAACTTTGGCTATTAATTACCTCAAATCATTAATCCCATAGTTTTTAATATTAATGTATAAACCCAAGTACTAGAAACCATCTTGTTGATCAATATGATATTATGGGAAAATATGAATAAATACCCTAATTAGATAAATTTCGACCCCATGAAAATATAGAATACTTTCTATGCGAACCATCATGTCAGTAGTTGGACAATAAATATCTAAAAATTATTTTAATCTCTTCTTTAACCATCACAAAATGGTAGAATACCATCTAAGAAAAATAAATAAATCAAATTTAGAATTCATCCCATATTAACACCTTTTAAATATTTAGTTATTCTTGCATCCAAAATGGATTTCTAAGTTCCTCTACTATAATAGGAAACACGAGCGGATAGAGGGCATCCTTGTTTGAGCCCTCATGATGGCCTTAAAAAACTTACTAGTTGAGAAATTAATTAGAATAACAAAAAAACTGATGTTAAACAACTCATTATGCACTTTATAAAGTGCACATAAAGTCCAATATGAAATGAGATAAGTTGTATATACAACCAATTTACTCAATCATAAACTTTGAATAGATGAAATATTAGAACCATAGTTGACAATATTTTAATTTGTAATATGTGCATTCCCTTCTCAGACACTAATAGGTTCATAAATTTCTTTGCCATGTAAGAATCCAAATTATTATCTAGAGATTGAATATGAAACAACATTTTTACCCCTCATAGAAATAAATTTGGCTATGATCTTAAATATGAAATTGCATAGGGATATATGCCTAATTTCATCAAAAGAACTAGGGTTATATTTTTTGGGAAAGGGGAAACAAAAGTGGAGTTGAATCCTCTGACGTTTACAACATTCATTGGTTCCTCTACAATCTTGGTGTAAGGACCCAATTTATGTCTTCTAGCTAAACCAAATTTATCATTTAATTTAATTACAATAAGAAGAAAATAGTATGTTTATAACTCTACATTTATTTGATAAAAACATACAAGTACAATTTGATCAACAACATAGTAAACATGTAAGAAATTTCATTTGCAACAAATTACATAAATAAAACAACAAATAGAATAATACTTTTCCAGTTTCTTGGTTTGGATGCTCCCCCTGGATACCCGACTGAATTTACCTCTCAAGCAACTAGGAATGATTTCCTAGGCCAGGGAACCTCCGCAGGTTCCCTAACCCTCTGTTGAAGGCTTGAAATTCTCTACCTACAACACTATAAGGTATACCAGCCAATCCAGAACTTAAGGCAACTCCTTCTCCATTGAGATGGGGGTTCTGACTGGTTTAACTAGGCCCAGTTACCTTTTCTCTATCTCCAATGACTTAAAATCTGACTTTCATCTACCAATAGAGAAGAGACATCGGATCAACTCTCTTGCTGATCAGGCGAGAAAGTGATCCTTATGCTGTTTTGGGGCTTAGCCAAGCCACAACTAAATTTTTCCTCTTTGGGAAGAGGGCTTATATAAATATAGAATTAAATCTAAATGCAAAATTATTCGAAAATACAAGCAAAAAGAATTAGATCTAAGCCTATCTCGATTAAGAAGATGTAGATATAACCCAACTAAGAGGAAAATATTTAAATGATTGGGATTTATATATGCCTGGCTAATGAATATCAAACTAATGAAGTTGTTAAATTAACTGATGTTATGAATTCCAAAACACATTATGTTCAGAGACCTCTTAATTGAGATAATCAATCAACAACATTTGGGAAGTAGTTCACAAAATGATATTGGTTGTTAAATTTGTAATTTGAATAATTAAACAATAATATAAGGAAATAGTTCACATAATATTATTGTTTGTTAAATCCGTATTAAAATATAGTTCTAAGCAAATAATTACCCAGAAATCACAACTCAACCCACAAAAGCAGAGATAAATAACAACATATTATTGAAGCAAATTACTCACATTGACAATAGTGCACAAATATGAATAAAATGACACATTTCTACAATCATAAAATGAAACCAGTTTTTAAAACAAGAGTATTATAAATACCAATTTATTGAAATCGTTTCTCATGCTCTAATCTCCAACAACCCTTTACAATGCTTGAACTTCTGCATTTCAAACAAGAGCTGCAGTAGTGCAAGCTTTGTTCTCCACACATAATTAAGAATGTAACATAAAAATCCTCAATAATCCCCAGATTTGGGTTTGATCCTCTCTCTACCTACAACTTGAAATCCTTATTACAGTAGTGCTTTTAGAGTTACAAAGTTGCAGAAGAGAGAAGCCCCTAATACATTCTACAATCTATTATTTATAATATTTACAAAAAGAATTCTCAATCAGAAATTTATTGAAGAGTAGCTCTGCTCAATCAATTTTCATTGGCCCAAAATATTATTCTTCTATTGCTGGAGAATTCTCATTGATTGAGATCTTCTTCTTCTCATCTCTTCAACTACTTTCCTAGAAAAACAAATCAAAACTAAATTAAAATGCAAAAAATAGAACCAAAATACCAAATCTGGAATTAAAACATATCCAATCAAAGCTTAATTAAATAATTAAAAGAAAAGGAAATATGAGCTTTCTATTGATGCATGTGAGGATCTAATTATTCAAGGAGAACATAGGTGAATGGATCTACACTCAGTAGAAGTTGTGGGCAAATGAGAATGCAGAAAATAAAACTCATAAAATTGATTTTCTTTAAAACTTCAGAGCTTGATTCTTTGCTGAATTTTAGACTCATTAAATGATCAAATCCGGTAATGGAACTACTTCAGAAATGTTCTCCATGATTTTATCTATCGAATGAGTCATCATGGGGCTCATTTGGCTAAGTAAAACTCAATTTATGAGCCTCCAAAGTTGATGAGTCAAAATTTCCAGAATTATGTTGCCTAGGCTAAAAATGGATTTTTAAAATTAAATTCTAATCTTAAATTAGAATACAATATTTAATTAATTAATACTAATTAATCGCAATTACATTATTAATCTAAATTAATGATTAACAAAATTAAATTAATTAAAAACAAATATAATTATTAATTAGAAATTATATTAATATTATAATTATATTAATATTATAATTATATATATTAATATATAATTCTAATATAAACTGGTTATAATAAAATATAATACAATTACATTAATCTATAATCAAAACAAAAATCAGGATACAACTCACCTCATATATTAGTTACCTTATAAAGGTTAACCCATATTCACGTATGCAAGGGAATGAGTGAGGTGGAGGGATAAGGAGGGTGAGTCATAAGGAGGTTAACTCAAAAACCTTATGTTAAATAAAAAAATAACCCATTGCATTTTTTCAAAATCGCGAATTGTGAATTTTTAATTGAGGTGCTTAAGAATTTTGCGTTATGCGATATTGCCAATATCGCATCACATTTTTTATTTAGGCCTTTTTAAATTGGTTTTTTTAATTTTGAGATTTTTTGGAAGGGAGGATCTAATGAGAAGTGGGGCCCATGTGGAATTAACAATTCTACAAATTGAACTACAACTACTTTGCAATTTTGAGATTTTGGGCTTGACAATTTGTTTTAAAATAAGAAAGTGGAGTAAATTATCGAGATCTCGAAACACATTTTTCAACGATCGTACAATTTAGTTGGGTCATTGTGTAGGACCGTTAGTGAAAAAAATGTAAAAATTAGTAAAAATTAACTAAGAGTTAATATTTACAATGAATGCATTGTTGAACTTAATTAATTGTAAAAATGATCAAATTTCAAAAGAGTGTCATTTACAAACCGACTAACCAAATGAGGCGAAACGAGTATCAATGGAAAGCTAGTGAAAAGTCGAATTCAATAAAACAATGAAAATATAAATTCGACGAAAATTAAAAAATGGCCAAATTGTAAGACAATTAACTTAAATGAAAATCATAAAAGGGGTCTAGCAAAAAATTAATGGAAATGATCCCCATTATTTGAAGTAAATAAGTCAAAATTGGGGGGCGGGGGGGTTGTGGCGGGGAGTGGGGTGTTGGGTTTTCTCTAGAACAATGGCAACACACTAGGAAGAACTAGTTATCTCTGTTTAAAGATAATGAAATTTAATTTAACCAAAGGTTAAAAATAATGGAGTTCAAGAACCCGTCTAACAATAAAATATTTCCATAGGTCCTACATAAATATATTAAGTAATATGAGTTTGTAAAGATAATTACTTAAAGAAGATTCGAGTAAAAGTCATGAATCCAAATTTGGGATTTTGTTTTTAAACTACTTCATATGAAAAATAGAAGAAGGTAGAGATAGCCCCAAGGGTTAGCTCAGTTGGTCAAAATCGGTGTCTCTCCGTTCGGGAGGTCACAGGGTCCATTCTACCTGAAGCCCTAGGGGTTAGGCCTTACTAGTGGGTCGCGGGGCTAGATTCCCTTCGGGGTCGATCAACTCAAATTTTTTCGTAGACGTAGCGACCACCAGTTGACTAAGGTGTCTGTGAAGCACAACCAAAAAAAGAAAAGAAAAAGAAGGTAGAGATAGTAGTTTTTGATAAAGAGTATATCTATTTTATGATTGGTCTCTAACATTGCTTCACTGCTAATGAACCTAAACAGTACCCTAACGAATTTGTCTTTTATGTTGTACAAGCCTAGTCCTACTGCCAGTAAGCGTCCATAGCTCCGACGAGTTTACTTGTATTTCTCATGCTTACTCTTTTAATCACCATATTTGATAAGCGCATTTGCAAGCTTTTAGTTTATGATGTATTTGAGTGAAACATGTGGGATGGTAATAGAGGTTTATGTTTAATGGACATAATACTTTCATAATGTTGACTCCAAATTCTTTCCCTCTGATTATCAAACAAAGGCTTTTATGTGGATGGGGGGAGGGATTCATTGTGTTAAACTCAAATAAGCTCTTTCCTTGAAAAAATAAACTTAGTTACATAGAAAGCGTGTGTGTTCCTCCATAAAAAATATTTAAAGCAAGATGGTTTTATGGTTCCATAAAGATGTCTTTAATGATAAAAGAAATTCACTAAAAGCAACAAAACTGAAAGCAAAAGGAAAAGAATTCATAAACTAAAGTAAGAAAAGAAATCAACAAATAAAAATAAAAATGAAGAAGGTGAAAGGTAAAAAAAAAATCCAAGTTTAAAAGATAAATTCCAACAAGACTACTTATACAAATTTCTCAATAAAAGAGATAAAAGAAAATAAGCATATGTATGTTCCTTCCCAGTTTGAGATTTAATTTTTTTATGTTGCATAGTTATAAGAAATGAGGCTCTCAAAATTTAGAGGGTGAATACCAGTGATGATAGATAATATGCTAAATGAGAAGTTTCTGTCCGCTGCAAACTTTCTTATTTCAAAGAAAAATCCCATAAAAAGAATCTCAACCATTTTCTAATAAATGTAATGCTTAAAGGAACATACTAAAGGTTCAGAAAGTCCCCAATTTAACTAATTCGATGAGGATCATCACTGCTTCTCTTAAAAACCTCAAATAAAACTAAACAAAAGAGCATGAACTTCAAAACTAATTTGGTAGAGGTGTGAAAGGTTTATGAAGACTTGTAAAAATAGAGTTTAAGATCAACAAAAACTAAAATCAAAATTAAAACCAAAAGTAAATAAATGAAAGTGGGCACATGAATCTTACTATTGGAGAATTGCATTTAATCTTACCTGAGAGATATTATCTTCCCTAGTACTAGCTAACTTCTTCCTTTAATTAAAATTAAAAGCATGAAGAAGTTTGAACTAACTTTACTCTTATTAACCGAAAATCATCATTTATTAAATCTATACTAAAGTGAGAAGTAAACTAAGAAAACAATGTTTCATGTTCAAGGAATATAAAATAAACTAAATCCATCAGAAATAAGAATGAAGATATGCTTATTAATGAATCACAACGATGAACATTCTCTTAATATTACAAGTTTCATATTGACTCCATGATTTTCGTAAATTGTTAAGAATCAAGACCAAATCCAAGATAATGTAATACAAATGTGAAGATGGAGAGGTCTTGAATTTCGTATATTAAATATAGAGTGATATATCAAAACTCAAATATAAGAGAAATCGAAAAATGATTTAACCATGTTCCTAATATCTTATCAATTTCTATATTACCATAGTGGCTGCCCAATAGTGTCTTAAAGTCTTTTATACAGGCCAACACCTCATCAGATGTTTTGTATCGCAAGTTTCTTTTCCATGCATAATTTTCAAGCTGCAAGATTTACTTTTACCGATATGCGATTGAGTGTTATATAATAGTTAAAAGACAATGGAAGAGAGGCATATATCAGAATTTATCGCAACAAAGGATCTTAAAGCACAACTTCGTTTGAGTTTCGTGATGCGAAATAAGTGTTGTGATATGAGCATATGCGATAGGAAACTGCGATGTAGCGATCACTATATTGGAGAATAGTCATCTTGGAGATCGAAACTATTAATAAAAGGAAACGTCGATATTATTCTTGCAGTAGTGGGAATGTGATAGATGACGTGGCCCATTGGTGGGACCAACTTTGGATTTTACAAGAGATCAACGATTTGAAGATTTGAGTTTGTGATGTAACATCATTGATACACCAATGTGAGATGAAGAACGGACCCAATAGTTTTATTATGTGGATTTAATTTCCTATCGGATATGGGACATCAGAACCTTTAAACATATGCCCCAACCAAAGTTGCGATTTATGAATGGACGCGATATATTTTAAAATTGGATTTAAATATTGTATCGGGTCTGGGGTTTTTATGGATATCATAACGTTGGTGAAGTCATCTATCGGAGAACAAATGGGAAGGGAATATCATGGGTTTTGTATCAGAGAATATTTGGAGTATGCTCATATGAGAACCTCCAATATGTGAATTGCGATATATGATGTGGCATTTTGTGGAGCTGAAAATTTCTTAAAGTATTCAATTCAAAATGAAGCACCCACTTTTATTTCGTTTTTTAAACGAAAAGCCCCTTTTAATAGTTATTGAAAATATTGGGTTGGGGAATAATTTTATCGGAGCTCTCGAATGATGAGAATTATGATATTAGAATACTCCTATATGAATATTCTGATACTGTTTTAAAGGCCTATCAGGGTTTTAATGAATGAAAACAAAATTAAAGAATACTCAAATTCTGATGAACAACAAATAATACTTCCCTGAACATGTTGTTGGAAAATGTTGGTTTCTTGCTTATCTTAGGTCTCCAAAATTAAATCAATGAAGACCTGTAAAAATAAACAAAACATAAATAAGAAATAATCCATGAAAAGAAAATCAAACAATAGATAAAGATGAAGTTGTAAAATTCATACCTTGAAGAATATTGTCTGTAAGTATCCCTTATGAATCTTCAAGTTATCTCATGCATTTCTCAAAATTTTCATATGTTCAAGACCGTCTTTTTATTTAGTTTAAAATGCTAAGTAATGAACTTTAAGATTGCATCCACTTGAAATTTACATTGGGAGATAAGAGTGGTGAAAATGAGCTCTTTTTTAGAAATACTTGAGAACAAAAAATTGCCACTTTGTAACTAATTCTTGGAATTTCTTCAAATATGACCGATGTGATGAATTTTCGCAAAACAAGACAATTAAGGGCTTCACAAATATGTATGATCTGACTATTCAAGAGCTTCTAAATTGTTCTAAGTCGCTTTTCCAAAAATGAAAGGGGATGCCTGAAAGAAGTCAGATTCATTACTTTCTTATTAAAAATCTGGAATAATGAAATAAGTGCAAACATAAGATAAATCTAGTCTAAATTAATCTATTCATATTTCTAACTTAACGAAGGAAACATGACTAGGTATAGCCATATTTCCAATGTAATCATGCAAGATTTTTTTCTTGTATGTATGTACATGTCAAACATTAGTAACAAGAATACAAATATAATTAACTAAGAAAAATACATATGAAAGCAAAATCTAAATTTATTGCTAACATATTTACAGAAAGTAGCTTATTTACAATCACCTTTTCTTGGAATGTCCTTTCCAATTGAATTTCAATTGGATCATAGAAATCTAAATGATTTTCCATTAATGATTGTGAGAGGTTCAAAAGGGAAGATGGCATACCAGATTGTGGAAATGAGCGCTTATATTCAATGACCTGAATAGATTTGTTAATGTTATGTGTAAGTGTTAAATTATTAACAATCTTCCCTGTAGGAAAATTCCCCAAATATTTTTCAAATGGGTGAATGAAAAATGAATGAAAATATGTTAGATACAATGGAAGATTATTAATTGAATTAGATTCCTGACCATATTGTGAAAATGCACTCTCTTTTTGGCACTTATTTTGATAAGAAAGAAGCAATTGGTAAGAGATAAACACCAATTGGAATTGGAAGAAAAATAGCTTTTGATGTTCATGATTGTAATTTGAAACCTCATATTCCCATTCAGGCAATGGATCAATTTAGTGTTCAATACCGAGCTACTCAATATGCCAACACAAAGTATTTAAAAATCGAAAACAGAAAACAAATCCGAAGTTAAACAAAATAAATGAAGGAATAATAACAAAATTGAATTGTAGTTTACACTAGTATTACAATTATTGCCACAACAAAATTGAGATTGTTTTAAAACAATTTCCCTTTCACAGGAATTGACCAGAATAATGGAACTCGAATGATTATCAATACCGTGAATTAGAAAGAGAATTATGACTATGAATAGGAATGAGAGCTTGATCATGATATAAATCATAAATTGGAATTATTTCTTGAATGTTGAAATCATGAGTATGCTTAATTGTTTGAAAATGAGAACTATTTGAAACAATTTCTGAGTTAGAGTGTTCTTCATTTTCACATGTGATTCGACTTTGATCATGATGATTCGATTGAGAATAAGACAAATCAGTATCCTTAATGTCAAAGTATCTATCATAAATGGCCTCGCGTCATTCATTAAGATTTTGTTCGATCTTATCCAATGTATCAAAACAAGAAGGAATATTAATGCGAGAAGAATGATCAATGTTTGATTTTCTATCTTGATAAAAACTAATTGGTAATTAATTTATATCAGCCTCTCTGTTTTCTGGAATAACATTATTGAAAAGAGGGAATAAATTGCTATCAACAAAAATATTAGGATAGAGGCGAAAATGAGAATAAAAAACAATGAATTTAAAAATGTTTTTGTTTGAGAACTCTTGTGCATTTTCTTTATTGCAAATTTTAGATTTACGATCATTTACTTGGCTAATTGTGCTTTCTTGAATAACGTTGTTTTGTTGTCCTGAATTTGGCATTTTCTTCTCATGAAAGAATTCTGAAATTTGTACAAGAGATTGTGCATTATTAGAAACTATAATTACTGCTTGTACTTGCTGATTTATAATCTGATTTTCTGATTTCAAGACAACGGTTTCTCCAAGATTATTTCTAGTATCTTGTTGCGGTTGATTAGCAAAATTTTCCAAGCTTTGCGATACTGGTTCATTAACATAATTATCATTAATACCGTAAGAGATATGTACTAAATTTAAGAATTTATCATACATGGTTGAGGCCATTTCATCATGATTGGTATGCACGTCTATGTTGGAATCTTCAATTATGTTAATAAAATTTGAAGAGGATTGATCAATGCTTGTAATAATCCCACATGGATTATAAATGAGAGGAAGAGAGTAAATATATTCAAACTAATCTAATAATTCATCTTTCAAAATTTTATCTTTAATTTTAAATATCAAGAAATTTAAACGAAATCGAATGGAAAAATCAATAAAAGATTCATTTTCAAACCTTCGTAAATCTTCAAAATCTTTACATACATGTTCATATACATAGCCATCAAATTTACAAACAAGCGTTTTAATAAATTGATACCAACTGTGAATTGAGGCAACTGCAAGCAATTGACACCAGCTTCTAGCTTTTGCTAAGGATGTAAGAGTAAAAGTCCTACATAAAATGCCTTCATCACTATCATAAAAAATAGGATTTGAACTTTTTTGAATGAATTGTAAAGCATGATTAAATGTAGAAGTCCTTTTACCATTAAAATTTACCTGAGACAAAATTCTCACCACTTTTGACGGATTATTGGTAGATGCACGTCTAGAAATACAACTCCAAATTGAAAGTTTAAGACGATCCATTGTAATAAAAACAAAATTTCAGAATACAAAGACTCAGACAGACAACAAGTATTTAGACCCTCTTTCTAGCGCCAAAAATGTTGAAGACTCGAAATTCTCTTCCTACAACACTGTAAGGGAGACCACCCGGTTCAGACCTTAAAGTTGCTCCTTCTCCATTGAGATGGTGGTTCTCACTGGTTTAACTAGGTCCAATTACCTTTTCTCTATCTCCAATGGTTCAAAATCTGACTTTCATATACCAATAGAGAAGACACATCGGATCAGCCCTCTCGCTGATTAGGTAAGAAAGTGATCCTTAAGCTAATTTGGGGCTCAGCCAAACCACAACTAATTTTTGCCTATTTGGCAAGTGGACTTATAGAAATATAAAATTAAATATAAATGCAAAATTATTCTAAAATACAAGAAAAATGAAATAGATTCTAAGCCTATCTCAATTAGGAAGATGTAGATCTAACACAACTGAGAGCAAGATATTTAAATGATTGAGATTTAAATATGTCTGGCTTATAATGAATATCAAGATAACATAGTAGTTCAATCAACTAAGATTATGAATACCAAACACATTATGTTCAGAGACCTCTTAACTGCGATAATCAATCAACAACATTTAGGAAGTAGTTAAAAAATGATATTGATTGTTAAATCTGTAATTCGAATAGTTAAACAATAACATAAGGAAATAGTTCATATAATATTGTTGTTTGTTAAATTAATATTAAAAGATAGATTTATGAACAAATAGTTACTCAAAAATCACAACTCAACCCACAAGAGCAGATATAAATAACAACCTATTATTGAGGTAAATTATTCACATTGACAATAGTGCACAAATATGAATAAAATGGCATATTTCCGCCATCATAAAATGAAACCAGTATTTAAAACAATATTACTATAAATACCAATTTATTGAAACCACTTCTTTGGCTCTGATCTCCAACAACCCTTTACAATGCTTGAACTCTTGCCTTTAAAACAAGAGTTGCAGTAGTGCAAGCTTTGTTCTCCATACATAATTCAGAATGTAAAATAAAAATATTCAATAATCCCTAGATTTGAGTTTGATCCTCTCTCTACCTACAACCTGAAATCCCTATTACAATATTGCTTTTAGAATTACAAAGTTGCAGAAAAGAGAAGTCCTAATACATTTTACAATTTATTATTTATAATATTTACAAAAAGAATTCTCAATCAATTTTCATTGGCTCAAAATCATATTCTTCTATTGCTGGAACATTCTCATTGATTGAGATCTTTTTCTTCTTATCTCTTCAATTTTTTTCTTGCAAAAACAAATCAAAACTAAATTAAAATGCAAAAATAAAATCAAAATACAAAAATTTGGAATTAAAACATATCCAGTCAAAACTTAGTTAAATAAATAAATAAAAATAAAATATGAATTTTATATTGATTCCTATGAGGATCTGATTGGTTAAGGAGAACATAAGTGAATGGATCTGCACTCTATAGAAATTGTGGGCAAATGAAAATGTAGAGAATAAAACTCAGAAAATTGATTTTGTTTAAAAATTCGAAGCTTGATATTCTGTTGAATTTTAGACCCTTTAAATGATAAAATATGGTAATGGAACTACTTCAAAAACGTTCTCCATGATTTTATCTATCCATTGAGCCCTCCCGAGCCTCATTTGGCAAAGTAAAACTCAATTTATGAGCCTCCAAAGTTGATGAATTCAAAATTTCTAGGAATTCTGGAAATTTTTGCCTATGGCAAAAATTAATTTTTAAATTAAATTCCAATCCTAAATTAAATTTCAATATTTTAATTAATAATACTAAATTAATGCAATTACATTATTAATCTAAAATTAATTACAAATTAATTATTAATTAAAATATATTATATATATATTATATAATATTAATATATAAAGATAATATAATTAATTATAATAACAATAATACAATTACATTAAAAAATAATCAAAACAAAATCAGGATATAACTCCCCTCATGTATTAGTTACTTTATAAAAGTGAACCCATTTACATGTATTTATGGGAGTTAAATGGAGGAGGGAGTTAGTGAGGTAAAGGGATAAGGAGGTTAACTCAAAAACCTTATGTTAAATAAAAAAATGACTCTTCGCATTTTTCAAAATCACGAATCGTGAATTTTTAATTGAGGTGCTTAATATTTTTTCATTATGCAATATCGCATTGCATTTTTTTTATTTCGGCCTTTTTAAATTGGTTTTTTAATTTCGGGATTTTTTGTAAGGGAGGATCTGATAAGAAGTGGGGCTCACATGGAATTAATAATTCTACAAATTGAACTATAGTCACTTTGCAATTTTGAGATTCTGAGCTTGGCAATTTGTTTAAAAATAATAAATTGGAGTAAATTACTGAGATCCCGAAACACATTTTTCAAATGTCGTATAATTTAGCTGCGTCATTTTGTAGGACCGTTAGTGAAAAAAAAATAGTACAAATTAATTAAGAGTTAGTATTTACAATGAATGCATTGTTGAACTTAATTAATTGCAAAAATTGACATATTATACATTCTATACATTTTTTACCCTTTCGACAAAAATAATCAAACTTCGAAGGAGTGTCATTTACAAACCGTTTAACCAAATGAGGCGAAACAAGTATCAATAGAAAGCTAGTGAAAATTCGAATTCAATGAAACAATCAAAATATAAATTCGATGAAAATGGAAAAATGGAAATATTGTAAGACCGTTAACTTAAATTAAAATCATAAAAAGGGTCTAGCCAAAAATTAATGGAAAGGGTCTCTATTATTTGAAGTAAATAAGTCTAAAATGGTGGGGTGTTGGATTTTCCCTACAACACCCTCCGAGCCCAAGTCCAACCAGTTGTAGTGTGTCCAAGTTAAAACCAAGACTCTTCAATAGATCCAAGTTTGAGACTCATTTTTCTCTCCATTCTCTCCCTTCTCCTTTTCCACATCCCTCCTCTCCCCAACGCAAAATCATCCAATGCCAAAATAAAGAACAAGGGTCTCCCCCTTCTCTTCTCTTCATCTTTCCATTTATGTCTCTACCTCTCATCCACCTCAACCACCTATCATCAATGTCGTGAATACCCCCCCCATCCTTTTAATTTAATGATCTTGAGTTTCCTTTCCATATATTATCCCAAAATAAATGTGGGAAGACACCTTGAGAATGGAAATATTAATATTTAATTCAGAATAAATTGGAGAATACAACTTGGAAAAACTTGGGAATTGAAATATTGATATTTAAATTAGAAATAAATCAGAGAAGACTATATCTTATCCAAAAGTAAATTTGAGAAGACAAACTCGGAATTGGAATATGGATATTTAATTTAGAAATAAATTGGAGAAGACTATATCTTATCCAAAAATAAATTTGAGAAGACACATTGAGAATTGAATAACAACATATAATAAAAGTCATATAAATATAATAAAATTACGGATTCACAAGTGTATGTATATACCAATATTACTTAATAATTATAAGTCAATATTTTCAGGTTAATTAGACATTAATCAAAATAAACATGATAGGATCAAGTAGCGAATTACACTTGATTAAATAATCTTCTATGAATCCAAAATACCCTAAATGAATTCCATGGTCTAGAACTCTTATGCTTTGGAAACTATTGACTGCTTTATAGAACTCTTATTTAGGAAGCTCCTCTATCATTCTCTCATTCTTTAAATCCTTGGAAAAACTAGGAAATAAATATATCATCATCACAACCTTAGCAATATTTACCATATCATCATCTTTGCAAATCTGACCAAAATGCTCCACTCCTTGGCAATGTCTTTGAAAGAACAAGATTTGGACCCTTCATTCGTTTGGATTTTCGCAAATAGTGTTTTCATTTTTCCTATAATTTGAAACATTATAGGAATATTTCATGTTCTTATCTCCTTTAGAAAGCCACAAAACTCTATTTGTTGAATCTTCAAAGAACCTCCTTATCTACTTGAATCTTCTTCTTTTTTTCTACTTTAATACCTTCAAATAGTTTTTGAGGTTTCATTTAAGCCATTTTCCCCCAATAACAATGTCAATTTGGTTTCTAATGAATCCAAATCTCGTTTAGTCTTTATTATTTATTATTATCCCAATAGGATACCACTTTTTTGATAGCTTTTAGGCTAAGGGAAAATGAAATATTTGTTGTTTCCCTCTAAGAAGCGTTAAAGTGATTCTTTCTTGGGTTTACACCATATTCATTTTACAACCATGGAGGATTAAACTTAAGGAGACTTTTGGGATTAAATTCCTCCTTTGGAAGATGAATGAAAGCAAACATATGATTTGATTTTCATTTAGATTAAGTCCATGACCTAATCTTAGAATGATCGTGAACCATAGCTTTTGAGATGAGAAAGAAAGCAATCTTTTTAGTGACTTGAAATTTTCGTACCCTATGATTCTCCTAAGTGGTCGCCATATCTATGGGTTATACATCTAAGCATCTTTGATTCCTCTAAGTAGGTGTCATCTCAATGGGTTATGCATATATCCATCCACTTTTCTCCAATTTATTAACAAAATATTTTGCTAGATGGTCTACCCTTGCCATTCTGCCCTATATTTTAGCTTTACTTAGGGTAAAATTCAAATAACCTCCTAAATATATTCTACCCTCTCAAATAATTATTTGCAATATGAACCTACCAATAAGCCACCTTATCTTCATAAGGTCCAAAAATATTCACCATAAGTAAAAATTTCCCTACTCTAAGGAGGTGTGTTTGACTTTGATTCTCAAGTCAATAATTGTAGGGGTAGTTAGGCTCATAGTAAGTTTTCTCCATCATGATCAAACCCCTATGCCTTCCTACAAACTTAGTAATAGAGAGGAAATCCTAGGATTTCATAAATATTGATAAATCCCTTGTAATATTGTCACCAAACTCCATTGTTTCTTGCAACAAAATCATTTCTAAACTATGCAAACCATCAAGTGTATAAAGGCCATATTATTTTGAAGGGATACTTAACCCTCTTACATTGAATATCATAATGATCATGGTAAACCCTCCTCTAGGGCATGGTCTCTAAGAGCTCCTAAAAGAGCTTTTCAATTACCTTGATGGATTAAATCCTTCTTGGCATTAAAGCTAAAGGTGTATGAGAATTTCATCCCCATTCACTACTTATTTTCCCTTTTTATATAAGGAAACTAAGTCCTCCTTGAATCCTAAGGTCTATTTTACCTACAGTAGGCTTCCTAGGTCTTAATGTATATTTAGACACTTTGGTAATGATGGGAAAGTATTTATAAATAGGAGACCAAAACCTTATAGTCTCCCCATTTTTCTTTGTTAATCCCACAAGGTTTAGACCTGTCATCTTCATTACCCCATAAATCTCCCAAAATATAATTCAAAAGGAAACCCTCTGAACATACCCCTCGCCTAAGCCCTTGGCCAATGCCCAAGGTGTCACAGGCCTATGTGGGGGGGGGGGGTGTGGGTCGCACGCACCCCCACCCACCCAGACCCGTGACCCCTCAGGCGCAGGCGAGGGGACCTAGCTGATTCTGGGAATCAACCAGGCCTCCGGTCAATGCTCGAGGGGTCGCTGGCCTAGGTGGGGGCAGGGTTGCACGCAGACCCCCCTCGTCACTGACAATCATCACAAATTTTAAAATCCAAGAGATTTAACCACATGATTGTGATGATATGGTCTTAACAATTATTTATTCCTCTAGAAGTGTTTAGGAAATGAAGGAAAAGGAATAAGAGAATTTGACTTAAATTATATGCTTTATTGATTGGTGAGACCAAAACATGCACCATTCCTTTTCGAGCCCATAACATTTTTCTCATCATCCTTTGACACATCCTAGACTAAATATTCCTCTTTGAATTCCTTCATTTTCCCTACTTCATCCAAATTCTTTCTCAAGTGGCCTTGACCCTTATTTTCTTCCTTCAAAACAAGAAGTTCTATGATAAAAACCCCACCAGCCTAATCCACTAAATCAACTAAATCATTATTCCTTTGAATATTCTGTCATTTCCATGGCACAAAATTCTACCAAATGGCCATATGCATGGCACCTCATGTGCTAAAAGGATACCCCTTTATCATATCAGACTTGATAATGTTGTCTTCCTTTGAGCTCAATCACAATGTCAACACTAATCCATCTCTAAAATTCACTTCAGCCTATATTTGAGTGGTTGAATATATATGTGAGTTCTTAAAGCTATAATTCACCTCCATGAAGAAATCAATGGTGTTCCCAATTTCCCTAAAAATGTCCCTAAACAAAAAATATAGTGGAAGATTAGGAATAGTAATATAGATCACTCGATTTAGCAATTTTGCAGAATAATGGCTTTGCCATTTTAGGAGAACTATTAAATACCCCCACCTCCATCTAGTGCTCAAGATTTTGTAAGCATCCCTCCATGGTTTGAAAATAAAAACCATCTCGTATGGGAGCAATATATTGAAAATCAAAACATACCATAAAATTACTTCCGCAATAACTCCATCTATCCCTTTACAAACTCTATGATAGGATGCATCCAAATAACATTCCATATTTACATCTTTCCCAAGTATTATTTTAACCCTTGGATTCCTTTTTCTTTTCTATACTTCTCTCCCTCTTCCCTCCCTACATGGTCAATTTGAGAAACGTCACACTATGCACTCATATCCTTTGCCTACTTCACCCTACAACACATAACCATGCCTTGAGACCACTTTCAATGTCTTGGCAAACAAAAATTTGGAGTTTAAAAAGATTAATCATATCTCACCATTGAAATTCTTATATGTCTATATATTGTTTTGAAAATGGAGGAATATTATAATTGGGTCTCTAGATCCCTCAAAATTTAATACAAAGATTTTCGTTAGTCTCGTCACCTTCAGGAAGTACTTTAGAATTGAAGGCTTCCAATTGATGATTGAAATCCTCATCAGATGTGCCCAAACTAGTGAGCTCAATATGAAACTACGCCTTTGGGTTTTGGTTAAGTTGGATCCTAAGAATGAAGGCAAAAAGTTTAGAGATAAAAACCCTAGCCTTTACCCTCTTTGAATTAAGTTATTTTCGTGTTTGTAAAATATCAAGGTCAAACATTCATTTATCTTGATAGAACCCATTAGCAGAAGCGTCAACTATATTGACCAAACTTCCTAGTAGGTAAGCAATATTTTCCATCACACACCTAAGTGAGTGTGGCTCAACATGACCCTCCTATTATTTTAGGTTTCCCAAGATAGGCAATGGATAAGATTTCCGCCTATCCTGATAGAATTGGGATCAACACCCTATTAGCATTGAGTTGTTGTCATGGTTATTAGACTCACACTATTGGATGATTGGTTTGGCCAATTGTGTTCTCTATAAAAGTTGTACTTGCCTACATATCATAGTAATGTATTGAACCAACATGTTAATGATTAAATGCTTCATAGCATACCATTCCTTTTTCGATGTCCATGACATTGACATCACTTTAAAGTTACACTTTTCTTACTATCACTTAGCCCATTTAACCTATGGATCATTTTAGCAAAACACATGATCATGCATAACCATATACTATCTATATGTGATTGTCATGTTACTCATGAACAATGGAAACAATCTAGTTTATTTACCATGTGCATGGTACTTACTGGTATCCACACACTACAATCTTTCATTTAAAATTGCACGATGAAATTAAATCACGTAATAACCATCATTACTAACATAAACAATAAACTATACCCAACTTATGCATATATATTTGTCCATGTTTCCATGTAATACAGTTCCATCGGTCAAATGGAGTTCAACAAATAATATATAAAGAAACACAAAATAGGTCATAATGAAATTTTGTTGTTGAAGTCAAAATGGGGCATTAGTAACAATCAAGTTGAAGAATATTATGACATAGGAATTGTTGTAATGTGAAAAAGAAAAGAAAATGAAGCTTATGCAATAAGCATTGGTAGAGTTTGTTGAAACAACATAATTGGTGCACAGTAAGGAGGATGTGAATGGGGAGGTGGTGAGCACCATGAAGAGGATGCAATTTTAGGTAGTGAGCGCAATAGGACGCAATAGTGAGCATAGGTGGATAAGAAGCAACAATTTGTAGAAGAGATGATGATGATGATATCAATATAGGTAAAGAGGATTACCTATAGATGGGGAGTAGGTGAGAGAGATTACCTAAAATGGAAAATTGTAGAGGTATAAATTACAAAGATTAAGAAAGATGCAAAGCATAGAAAGAAGAGTGGTACAAAGAGAGGTCAACAAATAAGAATAAAATGAAGAAAACATAGATGTCTAACAATGATTGATTTATCAATGACCTTGTGAGCAAAATGTTCATATTTTCCATCTAGGGGACTTTGTCATAGGAGGATCTTTGGTTTAGAAGGGCTATCACGTGCATTTACTTATGTTTAGTTTCTTTTATTCTTTTATTTACTTTATTGTGGATTGTAGCCTAGAAGCATGCATGTATTCTCAATCTATTCATAAACCTTATTTTTCGACGATTTTTTAATATCAATTTGCATAGTCACAAGGACACTAAAATTAAAGAGATCGCAACTCTCACAGTACAAAAGAGTGTGGGCTTTAGTGAAAGAGCAACCATGGGGTGCTAAAATTTTCCATTAGATTTCTCTAATCTAAATATATTCAAGAATATATAACCTAACAATGATCTATGTGAAGCTTCCGTAGAGGTATAATACACTTACTAGTCTAGATTATATATGTTTCATAATTGACGCCCTTGTATATAGCATGGAGTACATCCAACAAAGGACAAAAAAATTGTAGCCACCTATATGGATCTACCTGTGCGGATGTAGATCCATGTCATTCAAAACATGGCTGAAATTTATCATCTTCGCATCAAGATGCATGAATGTGGACTAATCCAATTACACTCGTAATGCTCTCAATACTTGTCATTCTCTAGGGAGTGTATAAAATTTATGTTGTGTCATGAAGGAAATGCTTTTAGCTCTTGAAGAAGTATGTGGATTTATGAGAGGGTGAAAAATTTCAAGGCATGTTGTCATTGCATGCAATGAAACTCCTAAGTTTGGCTAATCTATTTAACAAGTGTAGATAATGTGTTGTATTTTTACTTGTTTTCAATTGCATTGTAGGGTGTCATGGTTCTCCGTTTAACATTGAAATTTAATTTGGTTTAGAGCAATAATGAAGAAATTTCGTTATGTGTGATAATGTATGGAGTCATGGCCTCATTGCATCGAGGACCTCTAGGATGTATGTTTTCAAGGTTTGTGACCTCGAACTTTCATTACTTTCACACACAAATTAAAGGATTTTTCTTATTTTTCCTTACCAACACAATTTTAGGCTTTAAGCTAAAATGACCCTTCTAGTTCCCAAAATTTATATTCTTAATTGCTAAACATCAATAAAGTCATAGTTATATTAGCTTTCAATTGGAACATATTGATGCATAAACAAGTTTTTTGTTATTGATACTTAATAATTTACTAACTCATACTTAATGTGTTTTCAGTTTATACATTTTCTACTAATACTTATATTTTAATTATACCTTCATTGTAAATTTTATCTGTAATTACAAATTATAAACTTTTATAATTGTTACATATTGATAATTATATAAAAGATTTTATATTGATTATATTTGAATAATGATTTGCCAACTAATTTATCAATGACTCATAAATATTACATTCTCATTAACAAATGAGTTAAAAAAGCAAACATGTCACATAGTGGAATAAAAAGTCAAATGGAAAGAGTAACCAGTTATTAACAAGTATCAATACAATAATAGTTATTAACAAGTATCAATACAATAATATTTATGTTTGAATATAAATTTCAATAAGGTCATGTAAATAGATAGCATCTATATGCTTTAAGATGAATGTTATGATTGAAAAAGGGAGGATGTAAGGTAATAATCTAACTCTGACTCTGTTTGGGAGCATCATTTGTGATTTACTTTCTGTTAAAAAAATATCATATTAAAAATCATTATCTTGTAAACATAGTGTATAGGAGGGGTAAAACTTAAAATCTAGCAAGGACACATGTTGAAAGAGAAAGAGAAAGATTCATGTTGAATTTACACCCTCGATGTCAGAGAAAATGACATGAGTCTTTCTTTTCTTAGAATATAAGAGGCAATCAAAAAAGTTTGATATTAAAAAAAAAAAACCCTCGGTTACATGAAGATCGTGATATAAAATTATGTCTCAATAAAATATAAGTTAGCATTCACTCGCTTTTCGTAAACTCTAATAGGGCAGTCATATGGGAGGAGCTAGTTACAACTATAAGACAGCGATTGTCATTGTCTCAAGCAACAGTCCAATTCCCACCCATATGTTTTTAGTTGAGTTGTTTAATAAACATTGTCGTATATTAATCTATTTTTTGCAGTGTTAGCAACATTAAAAATTTACAATTTCAATGCCAAAACATATGTTAGTATGTATAACAATTTGTTATTGAATTTTTTTATACAAATTGTGTAAAAAATGGACACTGCTCTGCTCGATCCATTCTACCTAAGGAAACCATGTTTCCTTTGTGAAGGGAGCCTTCAGATCACTAAAGCAATAAAAAATGTGTAGTTTAGATTTTGTATTATTATTCTTAGTTTATTTCGTATAGTGTTGCTTATACTATGCGTAAAAGGACATGATACATCCCAAGTCACCTAAATATGAGGACACTCATGACACAAAAGATATAGACACATTATATATATAAAGATGAAATATAAAGACAAAAAAATTAAATCTATTTAAAAATTTATAAATTAAAATATTTACAATTTTATATAATGATGATACAAATTTAATCATATAACTTACTATAAAATATACCATTTTACATAATGATGATTCAAATTCAATTAAACTTAATGCATATAATTAAAATAGCATTGAGTGTAATCTATATCTGAATCAAGAATACATCAACAAAGAGGCTATATATGGTCTCTAGAGTCCAAAAAATCACATTACAACAAAAATACAGAGCATCAAAATCATTGCCTATGTTAGAGGAATTTTCATCATCAATATCAACCTCTAAGCATTGAAATAAGATAGGAAAAACTTAACATGTCAAATTAAAATTTGGCTTGAGTGATGGGTACATTTTCACTAGGGTCATGACAGAGGAGTTTAACAATCACTGCCACCAACATTGAGGTAAAAGAGAGCTTGGTGCTCTTGATTAGATGCTAGTTCCATACCCTCATAAATGACAGAATCGAATGGAAATGTTGCAATCCCCCAAATCTTGCAATCCTAAAAAGTAAAAACTGTTAAGCATAACAAGTTTTAAATGCAATCTAGAATTCTACTTTATTTTTGTGGAGTCCAATGAGGTTAGAACCACCCTCAAACACCCTAGAACAATTAATAGTAATGTTAAAAATTTAAATAAAACAATGAAAATGAAAGATAAAAGAGAATGCCACTTTATTCAAAATTTAAATAAAGTGACAAAAATGACAATGTCACTTTATTCAAAATTTAAATAAAATGATGACAATGGCGATGTCACTTTATTCTTAACATTACCATTAGTTACATAGCATTAACATTACCATTCATTACATAGCATTAATAGGGGTTGGACAGATCCACTTTCCAGCGCTTGGAATCCCTTGTAACACAGTGACACACTGAAACTTCTTAGAGCTCCAAACCTATGATTAAAATGCATGAGAATGAGGGCAAAATTGATTTTAAGAAGCCACACACCACTTTTTCGCTGGACACATGTCAAAATTTCAAGACATCATTAAGGCACATATTCAACATGTGTCATGTCCAACAAGTTAGATATGGGGGTGGGAGAATGTGTCCGGTAACATAGGTTGCATCCTAAATGGATTAGAACGTTTCTTTATGAAAGATAACAAAATTATGAGGTGCACAAGATCTGTTTCTCTCATCTTCCCTAACACACTATGTCTTACCCTTGCTTATGATAGATAAATCCAGTGGATCAATTTTCCCAATTATTTAATCGAAACAGGGAATCATTCAGCGAGTCACAATTATTTAATCAAAACAAGGAATCATTAAGCACAACTGGCTTTCCAGAGGACAAATAGAGCCACCTACCTGATACAACACCATTTTTTCATTAGGTGGTGTTTGATGACCTTGAACCTAGCAAATATCCAATTCCAAATAATCTGTCCTACCTTCTTAAATCAGAGGTTTTACAGAGTTCTTCAACTGACAGTGTTGGCAGGAGGGATCAGTGATTCGAGGTTTTGATGCTCATTCTTTCACCAGGAGACCTTGGTAGATTACCAACCAAGAAGGTATTCAGTTTATACTACAAGCATTTTTCGCTCCGGGAATTAAATTATTTTCTTAGCCATTGATTTCGCCGCCTTTCATTCAAAACCGGAGTGAACTGTGTGGGGTTTGATATAATTAATGGTTAACAAATACTTAAATAGGCTCATAAAACTTGCATCTCCAATTCCTCCACATGGGTCGGTCTATTAGGCCACCCATCTTACACATATGTTTCGTATGTATAAGATTTTGAATATAAATGATAACTGCTTTATCTGAATTTAGCTAGCTTTTCCCCTTGCTAGAATACGACGTTCTATGTATGATGCTCTCTATATACCAAAGATTCCCCACACTGTGACTTCTTTTCTGCTCAAACTCTTGGCTAGGTATCTGGGCTGATGAACAATTATTTATGGTTTCCCGAGACCAGATTTCCCTGCAAGGAAGGTTCCAACCACGCTTCAGACCTTAAAAGTTCCACTCCAACAAAGAGATTGCTTTCACTTCAAAACGAAGTACCTTTAAATTATGAAATTATGTGGTTATCCAATAATATCTCACAAACAAACAGGTGCTCTTATGTTTCCTAAGACTCGTAATCCTATAAAGCTCCTATTTGAAAGGAGCCTCACTTTGAAGGCAGCCGAGATTTTACCATGAATGACAACATCTATTAGGTCTCCCTAGTGTCTCACTTTGGATGAAATGCAAAGTTTATGGGACCTTAGGAAGAACTCTATCACCACCCAATTTGGACCATGGATAAAAATGAGTAAAAACTTATTAGTTATTGCTAGTTAGTTTTATATCGAATAGCAGTTATGTAACAGAGGAGAGGCTCTCATAAAACTATAAATGCTCGAGATAATGTAATCATGGAGAATCATTCTTAATTAAATAAATATATAATCCCTTGCCCCGTAAATGTTTCCTTGACACACTGTTAAAGTTTTACCATGTAAAATATTGTGTTTACTTGTGTGTTTTTTTTGTTTCCATTTAGTTTTGTTTTCATTTCTTTCTTGCTTAATTAACTGCTCGAACCAACAAGTGGTATTAGAGCCGTGAGAGAAATTTGTTGAGTGAGCAGTGATTTGAGAAATTTGTTGCAGCATAACGATGAGACAAATGTGTTGGAGATAGATGTTGTTGTCGTCTGAAGCCTTCAGCGTGTAAAGAAAAAGAGCATATGTGTTTGCAAGGAGGAGTAGTCGTGGAATGGACATCCAGAACCGTTGTTTTTCTCTCTGCCCTACGCCGCCAGCTCTCTGCGTGTAAAGAAAAAGAGTATGATTAAAAGTTCGGATGCAAAAGGAAGAACGCACCTTGCAGACACTGATGTGATGCTCCCTTTGGCGTTGTGAAGGAAAAAGGAGACGCCGGAAAAAGAAAGTTGAAGTATGCCATTAAGGACGTCGAGAAAAGAAACATATATACTTGTCACTACAGAGAAAGGAAGAGCCAAAAACATTTTGAAGTTTGGCGTTGCTGCTGGAGGTAGGAAATTTGTTGTCGAAAGAAGAGAAAGAAAGCCACTGGAAAATTCCGTTGTTGTGTAGACCAGAACCATACGCTGTGAAGGTTGCATTCCGCCAGAGGAAGGCCAGAGGTCAATTTTTTTTTTAAGAAATCCTAGTAAATCTTTTCCATAATTTTTTTTGAAAACCAGTAACAAAATTTCTTAAAGTTGAAGTAGGGTTTCATTGAAGGGTTTCTTTAAATTGAAGAACTGAGAATTTTTTTCAAGACACTGAAATTAAACAAAATTCCATAAAGTTGAAGTAGAGTATGTTAAAGGGTTTCATTAAATTGAAGAATAAACTTTTTTTCAAAAAACTGAAATTAAACAAAAGGGAATTTTCAGAAAATTGTTGTAAGTTTTTTCAGTAAATTGAAGGAAAAAAAACACAATTTTTTTTGGGAATGAACAAAATTCTGGAAATTTTTTAGTAACAGAAATTGGAGCAGAAAATATTGAAAACCCTAATTGGAAGAAGGGAAATCAAAATATTTTTTAAAAGAAACCCTAGTTGAAAGACCAAAACCTCAGGAGGAAAGAAATGGCCAAGATGACGAATGCAAAGTTCGAGGTGGAGAAATTCACCGGCAAGAATAACTTTGCTCTATGGAAACTGAAAGTTAGTGATTTGCTTCTGCAACAAGGGTTGCACAAAATATTGGACGGGGTGAAAAAAAACCTGCTAGTGTGACAGATTCAAACAGGGAGGATTTTGGATGCCCGAGGTTTCAGTACCATCAGGTTATGTCTGGCAGATGAATTTCTCTTCAATATAGTTGAAGAAACTTCAACAACTTGTTTGTGGGGAAAACTAGAAACTTTATATATGACCAAATCGTTAACCAACAAAATTGATCTAAAAAGACAATTATACAGTGTTTGGATAAAGGAGGGCACAAAAATTGCAGAACGTCTAAATGTTTTTAATATACTTATTTGCCAATTGTCAAATATGGAAGTTAAATTTCAAGAAGAAGACAAAGCTATCACCTTGTTGTGTTCCCTCCCTGAGTCATGGGACCACTTCGTTACTTCTATCAGTTTAAGCACAACTGAGTCCTTGGAATTTGATTCAGTTGTGGGAGCTCTGTTAGTTGAAGAAGTAAGGAAGAAGTCCAATGTTGAAACCTTTGCATCAGAAGCAATGGTAGCCAAAGGGCGGTCAAAAGAAAGAGGGGAAAAAACAAGGGGCTCTTCCAAGTCTAAATCAAAGGGTAAAAAGTGAAAAGCCAAACGCTAGTACTACAACAAAATTGTGCACCTCAAGAAACACTGTTGGAAATGGAAAGAGTCTAAGAATCCAAAGAAGGAAGCAAATCAAGTTGATTCAGGTATGATAGCTGAAATTTAACTACTGAAGAATTATGTATGATAGATAAAACTTTGCCTGTATGTAATGTCTCTCAAAATTTTGAAAGTTGGTTGTTAGACTCTAGTGCTTCTCATCACATGAGTCCACACAGAAATTGGTTTCCTTCATATGAAGCTGTAAATGGTAGTTCTGTGTTTATGGGTAATAATGTATCATGTCAGACTGTTGGGATGGAAAATATCAGGATTAAAATGTATGATAACACATTTAGAACACTAACTAATGTTAGACATGTACCTAAATTGAAGAAAAAATTGATTTCTTTGGGAGTTTTGGACTCAGATGGTTATAAGTTTAACGGTCAGAATGGAGTGTTGAAAGTCTCAAAAGGCGCCCTAGTTGTTATGAACGCAGAAAATGTCAGAAATCTTTACAGACTCTAAGGAAGTACTTAGGTCAGTGAAGCAGCGATTGTGTCAGAGAAAGAAGAAGAAGGTACTCGCCTATGGCATCAGCGATTGGGTCACATGAGCGAGAAAGGTCTTCAGGTACTGATGAACCGTAAATTACTTCATGATTTGAAATCCTTGAAGTTGAATTTCTGTAAACATTGTGTGTATGGAAAACAGTGTAAACAGAGGTTTAAATTGGAAGTCATAGTTGTAAAGAAATTTTGGACCATATTCATTTTGATCTGTGGGGACCATCTCTTGTTGTATCATATGGAGGTGCTTTCTATTTTTTAACGTTTATTGATGATTTCTCCCATAAAGTTTGGGTCTTTATGTTAAAAAAGAAAATTGATGTATTCAATGTCTTTAAACAATTTAAAGCAATAGTAGAAAAAAGAACAGAGAAATCAATTAAATGTTTAAGAATTAACAATGGTGGTGAATTTACTTCTCTAGAATTTGAACAATACTGTAAGGATGAAGGAATTGTTAGACATAAAACTGTTGTTTATACTCCTTAGCAAAATGATGTTGCTGAACGTATGAATTAGACCTCTTACGGAAATAGCCAGAAGCATGATCAGCAATGTTAACCTACAAAAAGAGTTGTGGGCAAAAGCAATATCCATTGCTTATTATTTAGTTAACAGATCACCTTCAGTAGGAATTAATTGTAAAATTCCTGAAGAAGTTTGGTCAGGGCAATCTTGTGATTATTCACATTTAAGGATATTTGATTGTGATGCCTATGCTCTTATTCTTAAAAATAGGTGTTCAAAATTAAATCCAAAATCGAAATGTTGTCTTTGTTGGGTATGACTATGCAGTGAAAGGATACAGGTTGTGGGATCCTATGTCGCGGAAGATAGTCATTAGTAGAGATGTAACATTTTATGGATATTCTCTTTTAAAATCAAATGTTGAAAGGAATGAACAGGAACAGGTATCGCCAAATCAACAAATTCAGTTGGAGGCTAGACCTTTTTTCGAAATTCGAAAGGAAGGAGAGACTTCTGGAGGAAAAAGTGATTGTTGAAGTTTTTGAACTAGTTCAACCAGTGACTCTAAGAAGGTCTACAAGGGAAAGAAAATCTCCCAAAAGGTATGAAGATTCTACTTCATCTTTTGCTTTGATTACTGAAGACGGGGAACCTTCTTGTTATGAGGAAGCAGTGGATGATACAGAGAGCGAAAAATGGAAAATGGCTATGGAAGAAGAAATGGATTCATTAGCCAAGAACAATACCTGGAAACTTGTAGAATTCCCTGAAGGGAGAAGTGTTGCTGGATGCAAATCGGTCTTCAAGTTGAATGGAAAGTTGATGGAAGTATCGAAAGGTATAAGGCGAGACTGGTAGCAAAAAGGTATTCTCAAGTTGAAAGTATTGACTTTCATGTGATTTTTTCACCAGTTGTAAAACTTGATTCTATTCGTACTATGTTGGCACTCAATGCATTACTTAACCTTGAGTTACAATAGTTAAATGTTAAAACAACCTTTCTACATGGTGATTTGGATGAAAAAATATATGGAACAGCGAAAAGGTTCCATACAAAATCGCAGCAAAAGATTAGTTTGCAAGCTCAGGAAATCATCGTATGGCCTGAGGCAGTTTCCCAGGCAATGGTACAAGAAGTTTGACTCCGTCATGGTGAGTCAAAACTTTATTAGAAGTGAGCATGATCATTGTGCATATTTCAAGAGTTTCGGTGGCATATTCATTATCTTAGTTTTGTATGTTGATGATATGCTTCTTGCAAGCAAAAGCATGGAAGAGATCAACAGGTCAAAGGCTCCGCTCTCTAGGACATTTACTATGAAGGATCTTGGAGCAACAAAACATATCTTGGGCATGGAGATACACAGAAACAGTGAAAATAGTAAGCTTTGGTTATCACAGCGAAAGTATGTGGAAAGAGTACTTGAAAAGTTCGGTATGAACAGTGTGAAACCTGTTAATGTTCCATTAGCCTTTGGTTTTGAGTCCTAGAACTGATGAAGAAACACAATGTATGTCTCATGTACCATATGCTAATGTTGTAGGCAACTTAATGTATGTGATGGTATCTACAAGACGTGACATTTCACATGCGGTTTTGAGTTGTCAGCAATTTCATGGCAAATTCAGGTGAAGAACATTGGCGAGAAGTGAAATGGGTGCTTCGATATTTAGGAGGCACAAGTGATCATTACATCATCTTTAATGGTAGTGAAGGATCAATCTGCGGATATGTTGCCGCTGATTACGCAGGTGATTTGGACAAAAGGAAATCTACTACAGCTTCTGTCTTTACTCTTGTAGGTGGAACAATTAGATGGATTTCAAAGCTTCAAGAAAAAGTTGCGTTATCCAATACCAAAGTAGAGTATATAGTTGTTTCAAATGCCAGCGAAAGAAGCAATTTGGTTAAAAGGTCTACTTGATGAGATTGCAAGGACACATGAGAGTGAATGTATTCTGTGATAGTCAGAGTGCTTTTCACTTGACTACAAATCCAACTTATCATAGCAAGACCAAGCACATTGATGTAAGGTATCATTTTCTCAGACATGTGATCGATGGCGGAAAAGTAGCTCTCAAGAAAGTCCATACACGGGAGAATTGTGCAGACATATTCACGAAGCCAGTTACAGTAGAAAAGCTGCGATAGTGTTTATCTTTTTTTGGCTTGCAGAAGAGATGATGAATGGGCATGGGAAAGGATTAAAAAAATTGTTGTCAAGGTGGAGTTTGTTGAAATGTGACAACAAATTGTGTAAAAATGAGTAAAAACTTATTAGTTATTGCTAGTTAGTTTTATACCAAATAACAGTTATGTAACAGAGGAGAGGCTTTTTATAAAACTGATGAATGTCTGAAATAATGTAATCATGGAGAATCATTCTTGATTAAATAAAGATCCAATCCTTTGCCCCGTGGATGTGGATGTTTCCTTGACACGCTATCAAGGTTTTACCACGTAAAATATTATGTTTACTTGTGTGTGTGTGTTTTTTTTGTTTCCATTCAGTTTTCATTTCATTTCTTTCTTGCTTAATTAACTGCTTGAACCAACACCTTCATAGTTTCTTAATTTTCTGAAATGGGTGACAGGGAATTAGTAATCCTATAAGGCTTTGAAGGCAGCCCAGATTTTACCATGAATGACAACATCTATTAGGTTTGCTTAATTAACTGCTCGAACCAACACCTTCATAGTTTCTTAATTTTCTGAAATGGGTGACGGGGAATGACAACATCTATTAGGTCTCCCCAGTGTCTTACTTTGGATGACTGCAAAGTTCATGGGACCATAGGAGGAACTCTATCACCCCCAAATTTGGAACACGGATACTATTTTCATAGTTTCTCTAATCTTCTGAAATGAGTGTGGGACCACAGGAGGAACTCTATCACCCCCAAATTTGGAACACGGATACTATCTTCATAGTTTCTCTAATCTTCTGAAATGAGTGAGAGAGGGAAACCAAAAATAACTGAAAAAAACAAGAATGGCTTGGACAATCTTACCACAAAGTTTCCTCGCCAATGGAAGATATTTCAAGTACCAAACAGAAGCTTGCTATGCAACTTCTAGAGACAGTGATCCCAAATCTCTGCAGGGGAAATACCATCACCAGAATTAATCCATAAATATCTGACAAACTCCACTGGCTTAATCCTTTCCCATGGCCTCACCAACCAGTCAGGGGTGACCTCATCTCCTACAATCTGGAAATCAGTTTTGAGATCACTCACTTATAACTGTACCTAAGGCTTTAACGAATTATTTTAGAAAAGCCAGTGTTCCTTCAACAAAATCTGGTGTAAGCTGGGCAGAAGGAACAAAGTACTAATATCGTGTTTGCTAATAGAGCTCAACAACTCCACAAGATACCGACAGGGCTCAATAGACCCATCTTTTGGGGGAATGCTGAAGATAAAGAACACCTCTTATATAACGAATATGCCAGTTTTAAAACTTGCAAATCAGGGGCATGCCAGTCAACATTCTGATGGCAGACAATCTTCCACCTTAAGATAATATTTTTTGATAGCTTGGCATCACAATGATATAATTACAACAACAAGCACTGGAACCAAATTGCAGGCTGGTTTTTGCTACAACCAAGAATTAAGTTGAATGGCTTTGCAAATTTACCACGTTGCAGGACATGAATTTCAGTTACTAGTTTCAATAACAGTGTGCCTGGAAAACTTCCCAGACGACTTCAAAAGCAAAATGAATTCACACAGGCATGATGGGCATTAACCACAAAACAATTTGTCGCAATTCATTGTAAAGCTGATGGGCATTACAACACATGGAACTTCTTACAGAATTGTAGGACACACTATAAAAAAGACAAAAAACATGCACAAATCGCTCAGAGACACCACTGCAGTTGGTCCTACATGAAGTAAGCTAATGCTCAACTTTTGATAGATAAAATGAGGCCATTTAATATCCATCCAAAAAACCATGGGCAATAAATTATAAAGCCAATACGCATTACAAAACCATGGGCAATAAATTATAAAGCCAATACGCATTACAACACTAGGAAAGTTCTCACACCACAGGTAACACATGCGGACAATTCATAGTCAGCACAATTAGAAAAGTTCCATTCATTACAAATTAGCAAATTACACAACAAAATGTGGCATATGCTCAGATTAAATAAATATAATCAACAAATTTAATGGTATTAGGAAGAAAGAAGATAACATCCAGTAGAAGCAACCCACGAGGTATAGAATAATTGGAAAATGGATTCACTGTTAAGGTTAGAGGTTATAGTGTTAGCAGTGGGAATTGACTCCATATCACACAAGTGCAAGGACCTACCTAGTTGCCAATTTCTCTATAGTCCAAAAAAAAAGCAAAAACATCCTGTAGCAGCAGTATGATGCATCACCACTGAAAATAATTTTGCACATCTCAATTTTTAGAGGTAAAATAGACTACTAAAGTCGACCCTTAATGAAGAAATCTAAAACTTAAATGAGGCCCTGCGATAAACATTTGGAAAATACTAGCAAAAACAGTTGAGATTTACTTCTATACCAGAAATATTATTCAAGAAACCAATTAAATTTCGATAGAAAGAAATAAAAAAACAGCTCAGGCATCAGAAGGCAACTTCAAACATGTGCATATTTCAAATCAATGAAGAACAGAAGTCCTTCGAACTTGTCAATTCCCCTATTTCATTGATTGTTTAAACAGAAGAAGATTTATAGTGTTCCCATTTAATTATAAAGAAAACTTAATCCTGGGATCATGTTCATTGTGGAGATAAGATCCAATCCTAGTATGATTTTATAGGAAAGAAAGCAATGGCCAGTGACATCAATAGGGCAATAAATTAAACAATATCTGAAGGAAGTCCAGCAAATCTAGATAACAAAATGCCAAGCTACCTCCAACTTGAAAGAAAAAAATAGCTTGGGGGTATCATCTTCATATTTTGATTCCGAAAAAATAGGATCAAAAGGGGGAGATTGGACTCTCTAGCATCTAGTTTAGCCTCCTCCTTTTCCTGGGATGAAGTGAACCGCCATCTACATCCACATCGAGAGAACCAGAAGCAGCATTTGTTCTTTGGGGAGAAGGTGATCTCACAGATTCTTGCTCCAACATTGAATCTCCACTCCTGCTGCCCGTTTGTATAACTGCGTTTGTGCTTGAAGTCGAAGCCCTAGGCTCAGACAGAAATCGAAGGGAAAGTGGATGTGACCGTTGAGCACGTCGTTCGCTAATTGGAACCGTGGCATTTGAATTGTTGGTGTTAGACCTAGACCGAGCAGCCAAAGTATCGATCATACCTTCCATGCTTGAAATCCTGGCCCTCATGGCAGCCAATCTCTCAGATCTAGCCCTTGTGGACCTCTGAAGCCCAATATTTTCCTGGTGACCCTCCCAATTATCCTCTCCTCTCCGTCGAATTCTATTTTCAACATCCAAATAGGATGATGTTGTTGTAGCATTTTGGGGGTCATCCGTGTTGGATCTGGATTCTGCTCTAAGTAAATCTCTTCTACGCGGCAACTGCCATCTATCTTCCAGAACCTCTCTTTGCAATCTATGAGCAGTCCTCAAACGATTCAGTATTTGATCAGCTGCAGCACCCAGTAAATTCTCAACACCATCGTCCCTAGGGGCTGCTCCCCGTCTATCTACATGCCCATCTTCATCTCCACCTGCTACTCCTCTGTTTTCATTCTGTGCTCTTGACTCTTGCCATAACCTAATTGCCTCTGCTAGCCTCCTGGAAACGGGTCTACCGATCCTCATTCTCTGTCTCAAACCCTCGATTCTATGTGCCCGTGGTCGGGGCGGAATCTTTTCACCTTCCTCTCCAATTTTGCCATCATTCTCTGCTGCAGAATCAGCATCACCCTTACCTCGACCGTAAATTGGAGTGATATTCACTTCCGTTACCTCGCCTTTACAAACGGGGCATTCTTTAGCGGTGGAGTGTATATGAAGCCAGCGATATAGACAAGCCCAACAGAACAAATGACCACAGGAGGTGACCACAGGCTCCCTGGCCATCTCAAAGCAGATATTGCATTCGAAATTTGAAGCACGGTTGCTTCTTTCATCGGCTTCTTGTACATCCTCTGAACTATTGATATAAATATTATCATTATTATTATGGGGCCTGTTCAAATTCTGCTTGTGGGTTTCAGTTGGTCTCTCGGAATTGGAGTTATCAGTAGCATTGCTATCAATGTTAGGCTCTTCTACTACAGTGCCCATTCCGTTGCCGTTTGAGTGAACGGATCTGAAGACGAAAAGAGGAGAAACCGAAGATTCACTTCTCCTAGAGAGAGAGATAGGGTTAGGATTCGAGTCTAGAATTGTCGGTCTGATTCGTCTTGCATGTCGCCTCCAGCGATGCCTTACATGGCTGGATCTATGGCGCCCAGCTTGTTCAGGCTACCCAAATAGTTCATGCAAAAGTTCTTCCTCCTCATTTAGGGCTTCCCGACCAGAACGCTGAGGGTCTTGAAACCCCAGGTAACAGTTCAGCAGCTGAATCCCCGGGCACAGTCGCTCGCGGATCGAACCCTCCTGATCGATATTTCATTGTTGTGGGGCACCGCCGAAAATCCCAATCCCGATCCGAGTTCTAAACCTATAACCACCGGAGACGCAGTACTGGGGCTCAAGCTAAGATCCATAGCAATACCCTGATTTTCTCCGCGATCTGCCATTTATTAGTCTAGGTCATCAAAATACTTGTTATATTTGATCTACCCTCATCTCTTTTGCACCTTATCCCGATCCCTCCTCACCTGAGACTGCAAGCATTTCGAATTCCATAGACCGAAAATCACAAATTCAGGCAAAAGAAACCAATTTGACCAGAGGATCCCTCGGAAGCGCGTGACTTCTAGTTCTCACTGCCGCAAGATAAGGGAGAGAGATACGAACCCACCACTAACCCATGGCCATACTCTCTAGGCTCATGTAGAGTCATCCATCAAGGAAAGTTCTCACTGCCGCAAGATAAGGGAGAGAGATACGAACCCACCACTAACCCATGGCCATACTCTCTAGGCTCATGTAGAGTCATCCATCAAGGAAAGTTCTCACTGCCGCAAGATAAGGGAGAGAGATACGAACCCACCACTAACCCATGGCCATACTCTCTAGGCTTATGTAGAGTCATCCATCAAGGAATCCAAGGTAAATCAAAGCATATGTAATTAATTAATAGATGAGGAATCAAAGTGCCTCATGTTTCATTGGTTGACTTGGGCCTTGGTTGACTTGGGCCACACCGAGTTCTTGCTTCCTGGAAACTAATGGCTAAGAATTCCATACATCCTCCACACAGGGGCCAGACATAGTTACTTTCCAACTTCACAACGCCTCAAATAGTTATTGACCAATCCCACAACCTGAGACGTGCAGCGGAGTCGACACCGCAACCTAGCCCTGCCCTACTCAGAGATACTCAGAACTTCGGCATTTTTTTTAACTGAAGGAAGTCCTCTCCAGCCTACTCAGCCTCTCCATTTTTTTGTTTTCTGAACCATTATACGCAGGTTTTACATGTTATACAGGTTATACGCTCGACGGCTCCGGTGGATATCAAGGTTTTCTGCTTTCTCCAAATAAGAAGGCTCAGAAATCAGATGTTATAGATTCCTAATACGCAGGCAAGGAAATAGCTAGTATGCAGAGAGTGGAACCAGATTTGGTAGAAGATACTCGGATTCGGAGAACGTCCACAGAGAAGAACGGGGCCTGTTTTGCGGAATTTGTTGCTACATTCTAGTGCATTTTGCAGTCGCAGAGTTGCCGCTTTTCATGTTTTTTTTGCAGGCAGCCATTATAAGAACCGTTCCGTTCAAACTGTTCATTGCAGTACCTGTCCCCTGCTCGACCTGGGTGATATGTGAGCGCGCAAAACCCATTTCACAGAAAAGTTCTTTAATACGCAAATCTTGATAGATGTAGCGAGATTTCCAAGAACCTTGAAACTCTTCCGTGTATCCCTTGCCATAGTGCCAACAAAGATGTGATATTCAGTGTCTTTCTTGCCCCTTACCTCTAATACCATGTTTGGAACATATGGGCACTTGTAGATTAGAAGTTATTTTGCTGGTTAGGATAATTCTTTTTGTTGTTGTTTGGTTTTTTATTATTTTTTAGATATGTTTATCAAGTTATCACAAAAAACAATGAAGATCACAGAGAGAAAAATTGCACAAGATATAGGCTTCAAGCCAGGGCAAAACCTCTCCAAAGGGAAAACTTATAAAATGTTTCTTTTCTTTAGAATCTGCTTTCAAAAGAGACTTCCAAGACGCAAAGACTAAACCAACAAACCCTCCAACCCCAAGTCATCCCCCAACAATATCTTCCTTGAGACAACTTCCAGAAGTTTGATACTGCTACATTGCTATTGCAACTTCGACCCCTGCAACATAATTTCGACCCCCTGCAACTGCTACAAAATTTTGTCCTCCTACAACTAATAGCTTCACAAACCCTAGCAAGACAAAATAAAAGCTTCCTTGACAAAATTTCGACTTTTGCTCTTCTTATTCATTCTCCCAGCTACTCTTCTTCTCCTTCACTATTATAGTTTGAACTTGCTTGAGATGTGTGTCCAAATGAGGTTGAGCTCTCTTTTATTTATAACCTTTCTTGAGGGTCAAATGCCCCTCCTTTAGGTTGACTTTCTCTTGCTCTTAGGTCGATTTGCTCATCATTACAATGAGTCCATATGGGACTATGACACATTACCAATATTATTCTTTAACCTAGAAAGAACTAGAAGACTCAAAAACACGAAGAACATGCTTTTGACTCAAACATGAGTATGACACCCATACTCCAAAAATAAAATATAGTCTCCATTTTCTTCATCTTTTCTTTCTTTATAAAGAATATACAATGTCATGATTACAAAGAAGACCGAACCTAGTTACAATTTTCAACAGATGAAACTTCAAAATTTCACACTATAGACCTGCCTAGATCCATCTTAACTCCGGATCTACCAAGCACTGAGAAGGATCAAGTCTCTTGACTCTAAAAGAGGTTTGCACCTCAAGAGAGAGATTTGATCCCTCTCGGTGCTTGGTAGATCCAGAGTTAAGATGGATCTAGGCTGATTTATTTACTAGCCTTTAAATAGGCTGAATGGAGAAGGATACCCTAGGGAAAAACTATGGGTTGGAGAATTTTACGTTTTTTATTTTTAAATTTTATTTTATTTTGTTTTATTTTAAGTCAAAATGTTAAACATTACAAAGGGCTAAAGCGTCTCTTGATGCAAAATTGTAGTAATGTTTTTGGATGTAATAATAAATCACAAGGAAAAGCACATAATCAATTTCCAATTTAACATAGATTTATTTTTTACATTTCTAATAGATTTTGGGAAAATAAAATCAAAATATGTGGGAATTATGAATTCTAATAAACAATGCATTTATTTTCACAATTTTACAGGAGATGAATATTTTATCCTGGGTTATGGGAATGAAAATAAAATCGATAGAAATTATGAACAATCGTCCACAAAAAGTTGTGTCAATTTTCCTTCAAATATCAAGTTACAAAAGATGGACACCCTTCGGAAAACTATGTAGAGGAAAGCCTCTTAAGGATCAAAACTATAAGTTAGCATTGAGATGGGCTCCCTAATTAATTGAACTAGTGGATAACAATCTCAAAGATGTCATCAAGCAATGGTGCAGTTGATAGAACTAGCAATTGTCCAGGGGGTACAAAGCAACACTTTTGTTGATGTTTTTCTCATGAAACTTAAAGAGAAGTAAAGTAGTAACCCAAAAGAATATGAAGAAGAATTAGAAGTATATGTGAGCACTTACATCTAACAAGCATGTGCACAACAAAAAAAATAACATGTCCATCGAGCGCAGAGTGATGAAGTTGAGACTCAATTTTATGAGGGATTTGTACCCCTTCATAGGGGCCATTGATATCATATATTAATATGATGTAAGCATTCCCTTCAAAAAGACGTGATTGAAGGTATCATAGATATACATGACTTGTCATGCCTCTACCTAGCTCCATCGCTGCCATTATATGTTGGCATTATGGCTAAAGTGTTGTCCTTGATGGCAAATCACTCAGATGATAAATTATAGTGCAGCAAAGTTATTTTCAAGTTCACGGAATTTTATGCAGAGAAAAGTTTACTTCATGTAGAGAAAATTTCACTGAATTTTATTTTAATTTCCATAATTCCTTTAGGCTAACTTGGAACACTTCTTTTCATGTAGGAATTCCTCACGATGCTAGACAAAAATCAACACTCCCTCTTAGCAAGGGAGGTATTCTCTACAACAGATTTCCCCTTAGCTGAAATTTCTCCTCCATAAGAAAAGTTTATGAGCTTGCTGAGTTTATGTATGTATATAGATATCTCCATCTTGAAGTGGGAAATGTGAGTACTAGCTAAAATCCTTTATGGCTCCTTAGGAAAATGTATTAATCTCCTTAGGTCAAAGTCCTTTATGACCCAACCAAGTCCTTCTGGCTTCTCAGGAGAGAATCTTCCCTTGGACCATTCACCTAGCCAAAGTCCTTTATTGTGAATTACATCTATCTCCTTTGGTCAAAGTCCTTTATGACCTAACCAAGTCCTTTTGGCTTCATAGGAGAAGATCTGTCCAATCCTTTAATTTTCCCCTGTAATTGTCTTAGGCCATTCAACTTTTTGGTCAAAGTCTTTTATGACCTAGCAAAGTCCTTATGGCTTTAAAGGTGAATGTATCCATCTCCCTTGGTCAAAGTCCTTTATGACCCAACCAAAGTCCTTTATGGCTTTAGGAGATGGTCTTCCCTAATCCTGTAAAAACATCAACTATCCCTCTCAACAAGGGAGACATTCTACATCACGCCAAGCTTGTCTTTGAAGTATACAAACTTTACTCTAGATAGAGGCTTGGTGAGAATGTTAGCAATATCCTCATCTGTGGATATGTATTGGAGCTCCACTACTCCTTTCTATACCATGTCTTGAATGAAGTGATATTTGATCTCAATATGATTTGATATGTCTTGAAAAACTTGATTCTCTAAAAGCTTGGCACAACTTTGATTATCATAAAATATCACAGTTAGCTCAAGTTCCTGATTGAATAGTTTTGCAAGTTGTTGCCAAAGCCATACTGCTTCCTGACTTGTATCACTAGTTGCAATGTTCTCTTCCTCTGTTGTACTGAGTGTAGTTGAAGTTTGCTTCTTATGAAACCAAGATATCATAGCAGATCCCAAGCTGAAGTAGCATCTTGATGTGCTCTTTCTACCTTCTGCATCCCGACCCAATATGAATCTGTATATCCTTGTAGCTTCACTTCACCATCTAAGACATATCTCTAGCCATATCCAAATGTATTGCACAAATAACTTAACACCTGTTTTGTTGCAACTTAATGTATCTGCCTCAACTCAACTATACACTAGCTTAAGGTGTTTACTACAAAACAAATGTCTGGCTTGGAGTTAACCGGGAACATCAAGGATCTGATCAATTTCCTATACATAGTGGGATTCGTCAAATCTAAATCTAAAGCATAGTCACTAAGCTTCCTCAGATTGGTCACCATGGGTCCATGGTCTTGTAGCCTATCATTTCAAATATCTTCAAGGTCTGAACAATGTACTTCCCTTGTCCAAGGAAGATCTCACCAAGTTGCTACCACACCTCTAATCCCAAGAAATAGTGCATTAGGCCAAGATCCTTCATCTCAAATTATGAGGCAACTCCCTTTTGCACCCAATGATGAGTCTCTCTACCCTAGTAAGGAACATATCATCAACATATAGCACCAAGATCAAAGGATAACCTTTAACAACCATGAAGTAAGGGCCAGGATCCACATCACTCTTGGTGAAACCCAATCTCATTGGATATCCATTAATTATGGAATATCAAGCCCTGGGTGTTTGTTTGAGTCCGCATAAAGTCTTAAATCTGCAAACATGAGACTTCTTCCCATGTACCTCAAAGCTTTGAGATTGTTTTATATACACCTCCTTAATTATACCATTGAGAAATGTGGTCTTTATTGTTAAAAATTAGTAGTTGAGGGAGAAATTCCATCTTTGGAGAAGCCTAACAAACCCTAAGGAGACCCCATTTTCCCTTGGAATAAATCAAATTTCCACATGGGAAAATATTACTTTTGTTGCTAGTCCAAGTCAACTTAAAATTGTCAAGTCGGCCTAGAGGAGAAATTCGACCTCCTAACCCACATATAATACACCTAACTTGGCATCACTTGGAGGCATTATCATCACACATCACATCTTCTTCATTTGGTTCGTACACTTTTGAAATCGCAGGCTCAAGTCCACATGTGCGAAGGAGAGAGAGGAGATTTTTGTTGACTTCTTTGACTTTCTCTTTTGGCATATTTGAGCAATGTTGACTAAGGGTGATTTGACTTGGTTTTATCGATTTTTTTAGATATGTTTTGGAAGGCCACATTGGCTGAGCTGTTGACCAATTTTTTAGGGGCACGTTGACCATCTTTAACTGTTGATCTGAGGCTAGGGTTGACCATAAGTCAACTATTGACTTTGACTGCATTTAACTAAGGAAAAGAGGTTGCATTCTTTAACTGGTTGATTGAACTTTTGGAGTCATTTTGACCATTGACTTTGGATTAGATAGGGTTGTGTTGACTACTGTTGACTTTGAGTGGGCTGAAAATTATAGGATTGGTATTTGACCAGATTTGATTATATTGCTCATATTTGATTGGATATTGGATTATTGATTGAGATAGTCAAGGCTTTGACCTTTGACTAGTTGTTGGAAGCACTTGGACTATGTATCTATGATGAACATTTGATGACCATCTAATAAAAGAATAATCTAGTTGGGTTTTCCCCATTGTGGGGTTTTTACTTGGTCTTTGACCTAAATCTCCGTGTCTCATTGATCTTAGCTATCTTCTATTATGCATGTTGTTTATTATTCTATCTACAATTGCTTATTGTTATTGGGTAATTGAAATTGAAATTGGAATTGGAAAAATGATTTCTACTGAAAGAAGAATTTGTTAAAGTGATTGTTACAATGTAGAACATTGAAAATTAACATGGTATCAAAGCTGAGGTGAAGATAGGCCCAAGGACACGGGAAATTAAACTTTGAAGGGATCCTATTGTTGAAGTTCATTTGACTTGGCCAAGATGTCTACCTTATACTTCAAGATTGAGGAGAAGTTGAATGTGTTATGAAACCAGCTCACAAAAATATAGAAAAGAGATAAACGCCTTAGAATTCAGCCTCTTCGAGGGGGCAACCTCCTTTACATTACACAAATGAACAATTCTTGGATGATACAAATGACAAAACCTCCTTTCTATATATAGGATTCTAAGGGTTCACAATATAACCAAAGCCGACCTAACAATAATAATATAAGTGCACAAAAATAACAATAGTGGGCTTTTATGGGGCACAATAATAAATAATATGATGGGGACAATAGGGGAACAACAATAACAATAAGGGATACAATGACAATTGTAATGGGGGAATCACTAGTATTATAGAGACCTAACATGCCCCTCTCCTTAAAAAAAGTGTTGTTCTCAACGCTTGAGTAGTTCTAGATGCTTCTATATAAAATTCTCATCCTCCCATGTGGAATCTTCAATGGGTAAGTTCTTCCACTTGATGAGATACTCTGAAAATGACCGATTTTGTAGCTGTCGAGTTCTTATTTCTTTAACTGCTTCAGGTTCCAATATGATTTTTCATTCCTCATCAAGTTCTGGCAATATTGTTTGAATTGGGAGCTTGTCACTTATAACCTTCTTTAAGCATGACACATGGAAAACTGAGTGCACTCGGGACGCTGCAAGAAGCTCCAATTTATATGCCATAGTACCTATCTTTTGCAACACCTTGTACGGACCATAATACTTTGGTGATAATTTATTATCCTTCTTAGCTTGCTTGAGGGACATTTGTTTAAATGGTTGCAACCATAGGAATACCCAATCACCTACATCAAAACTTCTTTCGCTACGATGTTGATATGCCTGTTGTTTCATTCTATTCTGCGCCAAGGTGAGGTTATCCTTTAAGAGTTGGTGAACTTGTTGTTGATGCTCGATGTGATCTTCCACTGCTTGAACCTTAGAATTTTCTCTTAAATATGGTGTGATGGATGGTGGATGATCTCCATAAAGTGCCATAAATGGGGTCATTTTTGTTGTAGTATGGAAGGAAGTGTTATAGCACCATTTAGCCAAAGGCAACCATTTGACCCATTGTGTTTGTTTATCAAATACAAAGCAACAAAGATGTCTTTACAAACATTTGTTTATTATCTCAGTTTGCCCATCAGATTGAGGATGATAAGATGAGCTATGAGCTAACTAAGTACCAAGACAAGAAAATAATTCTGTCCAAAAAATTCTAGTGAAAAGGGATCTCTGTCGCTTACAATAATCTTTGGGTTTCCATGTAGCTTTTGAATTGTTTCCCTAAATGCAATAGAAACTGTACTTGCTTTAAATGGATGAGATAATTCACAAAAGTGTGCATACTTGGTAAGTCTATCCACTACCACCATGATAACACTCTTTCCGTCGGACTTGGGTAAACCTGTGATAAAATCCATTGAAACCTCCTCCCAACGTTGGCTTGGAATGGATAAAGGTTGTAATAGACCTGGGGTCATAATTGTTTCAACTTTATTTTGTTGGCAAACCAAACACTTCACCACAAACTTTTGAATATCCAATTTAAGGCCATCCCAAAAAAATCCTTCTTAACCCTGTGGTAAGTTTTTAGAAATCTAGAATGCCCTCCTAAGCGAGAGTTGTGCAATTCCCTAAGAATCTTTTGTTTGAGTTGGGAATTCTTACATAGGTATAACCGATATTTGTACCATAAGGAATCATTTTTCCAGCTAAATGTATCAGATGTACTGGGATCATGTTGTATCTTTTGAATGAGTGCCCACACTTATTCTTCATTCTTCCATTCATCCCTTGATTCGTTGATCCAATCTAGTTGGATAATAGAAATGACACAAAGAAATGCTTCCACATCCTCATCCTTTCTTGAGAATGCATCTGCCACAACATTTTGCTTCCCCTTTTTGTAGATGATTTCAAAGTCATAACCCAACATCTTTGTGACCCATTTTTGCTGCTCTTCTGAAGATAATCTTTGTTCTAAAAAGTATTTAAAACTATCATGATTTGCTTTTGCCTTGAAGTGTCTTCCCATTAGGTAGGGTCGCCATTTCTTAAATGCATGTAGTATTGTCAACATTTCCTTCTCATAAATAGCTTTGTGTAAATACTTTCCTTTGATTGTACAACTTTCGAAAGCAATGAGTCTTTCTTCTTGCATTAAAACAATACCAATACCATTTCCTGAGGCATCACATTCCATAATAAAGGTTTTTGTGAAGTCCAGTATAGCTAAGACCGGTGCTTGGTGCATTGCCCCTTTAAGATGTTTAAAGGCCTTCGTTACTTCTGGAGTCCATGAAAATGCATCTTTCTTCAATAATGTTGTTAGAGGTGCTAGTATTCTCCCACAATTATTAACAAACTTGCGATAATACCTTGTCAACCTAAGAAATCCTTGTAGATTCTTTATGGATGTGGGGATTTTCCATTCCTTAATGGTTTTATTTTTGCTAGGGTCTACCTTAACACCTTCATGAGATACAATATGACCCAGATATTCGACCTCTTGTACTCCAAAGAAACATTTGGAGCTTTTTGCATATAATTGTTTCTCCTCCAATAGTTTGAGCACCCTGTCAATATGTTGAACATGATCCTTCCAAGACTTGTTTTAGATTAGTATATCATCAAAAAATACTAACACATTTTCTAAGGAAGGGTTTTGAAAGTGGAATCATCAACCTTGAAATGTAGAAGGTGCATTGTAAGGCCAAAAGGCACGACCAAAAATTCATAATGACCCTTATGAGTTCTAAATGTTTGTTTTTGGAATGTCTTCAGTCTTTCATTCTAATTTGATGATATCCTGAACGAAGATCCAACTTGGTGAAGTAAATTGATCCATGCAATTCATCCAATAATTCATCAATGACAGGAATGAAAAATTTATCGTTAATAGTGAGCTTGTTGAGCTCCCTATATTCTGGACACATGCGCCATGATCCATCCTTCTTGTGAACCAATACTACTGGAGCAGAGAAAGAACTTTGACTAGGTTGAATTATACCAGCCTCTAGCATTTCTGCAACCATACGTTCTGTTGAGTTCCAAAACTGCCTTTCCCTTAGCTACTTTTCTCATCCTTCCTTCTCTGTTTTTCCATGAAAAATGAATCTTTATCATCAAAAACCATTACACATTGCCTCAAGGAGTATATTTAAGTGATTTATAGGTTATACTTTTATGTTTGCTATTTGAATAAGTTTTTGATTTTTAGCTACAGAATGCAGCCACATTTTGCAACTAACCAGTTGTTTCGCAGCTACTTCCACGCTTTTGCAGGTTCCACGTGACAAGAGAGGAAAAGAATGACATGGGTAGCTTGGAAAACATCAAGGTATGGATCGTATCCTATTCATCTGGCCTAGATCGACGAGGAAGAGTCCGGTCAAAGGGAAGTCAACCTTAGAAGCCTATGGCAAACATGACTCTGTTCTTTACACGTTTCTCAGTGATGGGATCAGAAGTAGTTTCCTGAGGCCATGGACTTCATCTGCCACCTGTGCAAACAGAATCCAATAGCCATTACCATAAGATTTATGTTTCCAAGCAACCAGGGACAAGAATTCCCCATACTTTCTTATCTACGTGTTTTGTTGTAGCTTAATTCTCTCTTTAAAATAGTTGTATAATTTCTTTATAAATACCTGTGTGAAGAACGCAGAAGAGGTTCAGTTTTTGCTTATGTATTAAGTTCATATTTGCGCTATGTAGTTTGAAGAACTCATTCTCTGGTTTAATATAAAGACTCTATTTCAATGGATCCCTGAAGCGTTGTTGAAGTGTTGATTAAGTGTTGATAATCCGAGACCTTTGCAGAGGGCCCTTGCTTTGGTCAAGGTTACGTTTTATTTTTGTTTTGTCTTTCATAGTTAATTGTAAATTCACTGTGTTTTTCCATGATGTTTATAACCATTTTCTGACTCTGTTCATAATGCAGCTTGTGTTCACAGAATAGCTCTTTTGTTTCGTTACTTTCTAGTTTCTTATCAGCAACTTGAAGTTGATGTCAGTAGCATAGAGTAATTTAGATTTGCTGATCATTAGTCTAGTTCTTTCATTTGTTGTTCATTAGTCTTTAGATTTTGAATGCCATTTTGTTGTTAGTTTAATAACTCATGTTGTAAGTGAATGTTTCCGAAAGACCTTTCAGTTGATGGTTCATCTTAAAACTAAGTGGTGAAATATTTCATTTATGAATGAGTCTTTTTCTGCATTTTTATGTTTACTTTTTCTTAGAACAATGAAGTATGGAGTCCCTTAAAATGCTATCACAAGGAGGTAGTTCTCCCAAAATTGTATAGTCGAGTGATAAAGCATTTCATTAGTTGTTGTAGTAGATTAATTGCAATTTCACTTTCAGACTTAGTCTTTCATTTAATTTTGTTGCAATTTCATTTTCAGTTTTAGAATAATGAAGTATTGAATCCCTCCAAATGCTATCACAAGGAGGTAGTTCTCCCAAAATTGTGTAGCAGAGTGACAAGACACTTTATTTAGTTTTTATGATAGATTAGTTGTAATTTCATTTTCAATGATAGTTTTTCATTTAATTGCAATTCCATTTTCAGTTGTTCATTAAGTTTTGATTCTACAATAAATTAGACAATAGTTGTAATCTTATTTTCAGTATTTCATTTTTGGTTCATCATAGATAGCTGCAATCTCATTTTCAGTTTTAATATTAGCTCTCATTTCATTTCTTTAGATTCTTAGCAAAAATAGATTTAATATTTTGTTAAATACATTGCAAAACATTAGGAATTAAAAGATCAAACCCACAAAACAACAGAAAACTCAAAAACACTGAAGTAGGAAGGGCCATCTAGCACATATAATGCACTACACTTCATCAGTTTATGATACCCAGATTGATAATTTATGTAGAGCAATTTAGGACACTAAATTGACCAAACATTTTGGCGCCGTTGCAGGGGAAGTGTAACTAGGTAGCCTTAAACAAAAAAAAAATAAAAAATGACATGCATAGAGAACGAGACTCTAGGGGTAAATTTATAGCTAGGGGCATAAATTTGATTCCTACAACTCCACCTACTCCACCAAGAGTTAGAAAAGGCACACCTCCATCCCAGATTCATACTCCCAGCCATAGGATTCCTGCAATTCAAGGGGCAGAAATTCAATCGGAAGATTCTCCTACATCATCGACCAAAACAATCCTAGAAGAGAAGACCTTTTTCACTTCCACAGGAGAGCCTATTGTAGTTGAAGAATTAGGAATACCTGGTGAGGAAGCAAAAGTAGAAACTCTCTCTCATAGTCCATTAATAGAAGAACCAGAGGAGGAAGGAATAACCTTGCAGGTTGAGCCCTATACTGACTCTGAAGAAACTATCATGGTAGAAGAAGAACAAGATGGAGAATTCACACTATTTGGAGAAGGGGGTAGAGGGAGAGGTAGAGGAAATAATGGAGGAGGTAGAGGTAATAATGGAGGAGGTAGAGGAAATAGGGAAGTAGATAACTCATTTGGATTCCCTATAGTAGATGAGGAAACACATACCACAATGAAAAACATTTCACCATCTGTCCTCTCAAACTTTTATGGGTTGAGAAGTGAGGATCTTGAAACATTTTTGTTTGAGTTTGAAGTCTTGTGCAGAACCTATGACTATCTAGAAGACTCTCAAAAACTCAAATTGTTCCCTTCAACAGTAAAAGGGGTTGCCTTGAAATGGTTTATGGGGTTAGTCACTCAATCCATTAGAACTTGGAATGACATGAAACATGAATTTTTGGATAGATATTTGGATTATTGTATGCCTACCAATCATAAAGATGAGGTGTTCAAAATGATACAAAAGGAAGATGAAAACTTAGAGGATTTGCTTGAGAGATTCAACTATAATTTGAAAAGAGCTAAGATGAAAAATCTAGATGAAGAAACTTTGAAAGCTCTTTTGTTAAAGGCCATTAGAGATGAATGGATAGATATCCTTAACATGATGGGGAAGGGAGATATCTCTCAACATCCATTGAGTGACATAGCAGAACTATTTGTTCATCTCTCAAGAGGGAAATCTAAAACCGGGAAAGGACCAAGAGATCCTTCTCTTGTTAGAGCAAACAAATCTGCAACAGGACCTGTAAGTAGGGCAGAAATTGGCAATATGTTTGATGAGTTTAAAACTGACATTTTAGGGAGCCTTAGTGAGCAACTAGACACCCTCAAAATTCAAAACAAGTAGAAAACAGAGGCTGATGCTTTAGCCATCTTTTGTCCAAAATGCAGAAAGAAACATGCTCTAAGGGAATGTCCTTTAGATGCAAAAATTGTAGAAACTTGTATGATTTGTTTAGAAAGTCATGAGACCAAGGATTGTCCTTCAATCTCAGGTCTTAAGGCTGTCTTTCAAGAGGAAATAGTCTCAAATCCTATAGAATCTCTTTGTTTTGTTGCAAGAAGACCTTGGCAGGGGCCACAAAATCAAGGATTCAACAATCTAATGTATCTTCAACCTCCACCAAATAGGAATTCTTGGCAACAACCTTGGCCTCAACCTCAATCTCAGTATCAATCTCAACTATGGGCACAAGGGGTACAAAACCCCTACGGGAGATTTGCCCAATATTACCAATATCCTCCATCTTATCAAAATCAGCCACAAAATCAGAAACAACTTCCAAATCAAAACCCTCAACTTTCATTGCCATTTCCACCACAACCTCCACAACAAGGTCAAAATCCTCAACTCTTACTTCCGTTTCAACCAAAACCAAATCAACTACCTTCCCAACCATTACCAAACCCCAATCATAAGAATCCTCAGAATGCTTACATGGTAGAAGCACAACAATTTCCAACTTACATGATTACTCTTCTAGATCTTAATGATGTTCAACTTAGATCTGGTAGGGTATTAGAAAAGGAAAAACCTTCTATAGTTATTCAAGAACAAGACACTTATGAGGAGGATTCTCTAAAAGTCAATAAAAGTTTTGAGGGAACATCCCTTCAAAACCAAAACATAGAAAAACAAAAACAAAAAGAATCAATAAACACAACTTCTATAATTGAGCAACCAACATCTACTTCTACACCTCCTTTTCTTGAGAGATTACAAATTGATAGAGGGGTAGAAAAACAGATCTTGTTGCCCAATTATGATTTTCTAGATGAATTGAAGAATGTTTGCATAAAAATTCCTTTACTGCAAGCCATTAGAGAAATTCATATTCTAGCCAAGACAATAAAGGAGTTGAGCATCAAAAGACCAGGAAGAAAACTAAGAGAAACAAAAAGAATTCACCTGGTAGGAAAGATAGCAGATATCATGATGGGAAAGATTACCATGCAGAAATATGTGGATCCAGGAAGTCCAATTGTGAAGACACTTATAAATGGGATTGAAATTCCGAATACATTGATTGACTTAGGGGCGGCAATAAACATTATGAGTAGACAAACTATGGAGCAGCGTAAACTTCCTAACCTTCTTTACACACCTACCCTATCGCAACTTGCAGATAGATCAGTAATTAAACCAGATGGTGTGCTAGAAGATATTTTAGTCTCCTTAGATTCTTGGGAATATCTTGTTGATTTCATGATTTTAACTCCCAAGAATAATTTAGGAGGACATCCACTCATATTAGGAAGACCTTGGCTGGCCACAACTGATGCTTTTATTAGTTGTAGATTTGGTGACATGAATATTTCTGATGGTAATTCAACAAAGAAATTTACTTTGTATCCTCCAACAAAAGTAATAACAGAAATAGATGACAAGGAATGGATTAGTGATGAAGATGATATTCAACCTCTCTTTATTATATCTAAAATTAGTGAAGATAGTCAAATTTTGAACACATTGGAAAATTTTGAAACATCTTCAGAATATGAATCGTGCACAATTTCAGGAAATATCTAATATTGAATACTTGTCATCTAGGCGGATGTCTCTCTATTCTATAGAAGAGTTTGGTAGCTTTACATTTGAAATTTTTCCAGGTAGGACATTGAACATAAACAAAAACTTGGAGAAACTACAACAAGAAGAGCTAACCAAAATATTACAAAAACATTCTGCTACATTTGCATGGGAGTATACCGACATGAAAGGTATTGATCCTAAGACTTGTATCAATCATATCTATATTGAGGAAAACAGTAGACCAATCAGAGAACCTCAAAGAAGAATGAATCCAAATCTTAGGGAAATTGTGAAAGAAGAGCTCAAAAAATTACTCAATGTAAACTTCATTTACCCAATTTCAGATAGCCAATGGGTCTCTCCTTTGGTAATTATGCCTAAAAAGAATGGTAAATGGAGGGTGTGCATTGATTACCGAGAATTGAATAAAGCAACCTTGAAAGATCACTTTCCTTTGCCCTTTATAGATCAAGTGTTAGATACATTAGCAGGTAAAAAATATTTCTCATTCTTGGATGGTTTTAGTGGTTATAATAAATTCAAGTAGCACCTGAGGATCAGGATAAAACCACATTTACTTGTCCATGTGGAACTTTTGCCTACCGAGTGCTTCCTTTTAGGTTATGTAATGCACTTGCAACATTCCAAAGAGAAGTACTAGGAACTTTTTCTGATCTAATACATGATTGTGTAGAGGTATATATGGATGATTTTACAGTTTATGGTAACACATTTGAAGAAGCTTTGGAGAGTTTGGAAAAGGTCCTTAAAAGATGTAAAGAAACAAACCTTTCACTAAGCCATGAAAAATGCTTTATGATGTTTACAGAAGGTATTGTTTTAGGACATCACATTTTGGGAGAAGGGATTAAAGTTGACAAGTCTAAAGTTGAAGTTATCCCTAAGTTGTCAATTCCAAGTTTCCAAAAGGATGTTAGAAGTTTTCTAGGATTCACAAGATATTATAGAAGATTTATAGAAAACTTCACTAAAATAGCATCTCCACTCTTCAAATTGCTTACAAAAGATTGTGAATTCAAGTGGAATCCTGATTGCCAACTAGCCTTTGAAACCTTGAAAGCAAAAATATCTGAAGCACCTATCTTAAGAGGACCAAATTGGAAACTTCCTTTCCATATTTCGACAAATGCTTCAGATACAACTCTGGGAGCTGTATTGGGACAAAAAGATTTGATTCCTTATGCTATTTACTATACAAGTAAAAATTTGACTCCCACTGAGTTGAATTATATTGTAACTGAAAAAGAGTTCTTAGCTGTTGTTCATGCAATTAACAAGTTTAGACACTATATAACAGGCTATGAAACCTTTGTTCATACAGATCACTCTACAATTATGAAGTGGAAACTTCTAGATGCGCAGAGAAATATATATATATATATATTATATATATATATATATATATATATATATATATATATATATATATATATATATATATATATATATATATATTTATTAATAACTAATTGACGGATGATGATTGTTTACAATGGGGGTTCCTGGCTTATATACCACCATGGGCACCCTTTGGGGAAAGGGCATGATCTTATGATCGTGCCCTTTCGTCTAATTAACCTAAAATTAAATAATAAACCTAAAATTAAATACTAAATGATTTTTTACATAACGTTGCCTTCCTCTCGAAAGAATGCTTTGTCCTCAAAGCATACGTAAACATGGATGTTGTTGACAAAATGATTCCTTCTCCTAAGAAGCATCTTCTTTGAGTAAGTCCTTCCACTTGATCAGATATTCCTTGATTGTACGATGTCGAAGCTTTCTTTCTCTAGTAGATAAAATACCTTCTGGTTCTAGAATGACCCTTCCCTCATCATCCAGGGATGGAAGCATTGTTTGCACTGATTGATTGTTGCCTAGTGCCTTTTTAAGGTAGGATACATGGAAGACCTTGTGAACACGACTTGTCTCTGGAAGGCTTAAACCATACGTAACTTGGCTAATTTTTTTGTTGATCTGATAAGGTCCATAGAACTTTGGTGCCAACTTGTTTTTTTCTTTCTGTTTTAAGGATAATTGTTTATATGGTTGGAGCTTGACAAACACCCAATCTCCGACTTCAAACTCTCTTTCGATTCTATTTCGATCTGCTTGTTGCTTCATATGATTCCTTGCATTATTCAAGTTTTCTTTTAATATTTGGACGATTCTTTGGGTTTCTTCTAGTTGATCTTTAACAATAGGTAGATTTGTCTGGACAACAACTAGATCCTTCCATTTTGGGGGTTCATACCCATATAAAGCTTGAAACGGCGTCATTTTTGTTGACGTATGATAAGTGGAATTATACCACCAGTCAGCAAGATGTAACCATTGAGCCCACTTATTTTGTTTTTCTGTAGCGTAGGAACATAGGTAGGCCTGCAAACATTTATTAACAACCTCTGTTTGGCCATCTATTTGAGGGTGATAAGCGGAACTCATATTTAGGTAGGTTCCTATATGGTTGAATAATTCCTTCCAGAAATTACCCTTGAACTTGGCATCTCTATCACTCACAATGACTTTCGGAAAACCATGTAACTTATACATATTTTTGCAAAATATTTCATCGATTTCTTTTGTTGAGTATGATTTCTTTATTGCCATAAAGTGAGCATATTTGGTGAGTCTATCAACTACTACGAAAATTTTGTCCTTGCCTTCAGACACTAGTAATCCTTCGATAAATTCCATCGAGATTTCTTCCCATTTCTGATTTGGAATGTTTAAAGGGTGAAGTAATCCCGGTGTTGTAATATTTTCACTTTTATTCCTTTGACATGTGTGACATTCTGCTACATATTTTTGAATATCGCGATTCATTCCTTTCCAAAAGAAGGATTGACATGCATTGTAGTAAGTCTTAAAGCATCCTACATGTCCAGCTAACAGTGAGTCATGTGATTCCTTGAGTATCTTAAATTTAAACTTGGAATTTGTATTTAGATAGATTCCTCCCTTGTACCATAGGATATCATTCTTCTGCTCAAATTTTGAGTTTTTGGGAAGGTTATTGATTATTGTCGTTATTTCTGGATCCTTGGCATACTCACTTCGAATTTCGTTAAGCCACTCAGGAACAACAACCAAAATTGCAAGTAGTGTTGGTTCCTCATCTTTCCTGGATAGGGCATCTGCTACTACATTGTCTTTACCTCTTTTATGTAGTATTTCCAAGTCAAAAGTGGCAATTTTTTCAATCCATTTTTGTTGTTCTTTAGAAAATGTTTTTTGTTGAAGGAGATGCTGGAGATTGTTGTGGTCTGTTCGAATGGAAAACTTACTTCCCAAAAGCCTCCACTTACCTAGTGCATGCATGATAGCGAGCATCTCTTTGTTGTATGTGGATTTGAGGCGTTCTCTTTTGTTGAGCTTCCTACTTTCAAAAGCTATTGGATGTCCTTGTTGCATTAATACTGCACCTATACCGAAACCGGAAGCATCACACTCAATGATAAATGGTTTAGAAAAATCTGGTGTTTCTAATACAAGAGCATTAGACATAATTTCCTTTAATTTTTCAAAACACCTTCCTGCTTCCTCATCCCATAGAAATGAATTCTTCTTTAAAAGATTTGTCAGAGATGCAGTTATATGTGCATAGTTTTTAATAAATCTTCAGTAATATCCATTCAAACCTAAGAACCCTCTTAGATTGGATATATTGATAGGTTTGGTCCATTCTTTTATAGCTTTGATTTTATTAGGGTCCACCTTTACACCTTCATGGGATATAATGTGTCCAAGGTATTCTACTTCTTCCTTTCCGAAGATGCATTTGGATTTTTTTGCATAAAATTGATGTTCTATAATTATTGTAAGAAATTTTACTTTTCGAGATGATCCCACACTTTAAAAGGTCTTGGATTAATCTCTCAATTTCCATTTTTTTGGTGATGTGGATATCGGTATGGCTTGATGTTGACGAGGTCTGACCCTGCCTTGACTTCTATTGTATGCTCAATTTCCTTATTAGGCAGCATCTTCAGAGGTAGGTCTTGAAATACTTTTTCATGCTTCTGAATTAGATCTTGTATCTCTGGTGATTCTTCACTGGTCATATTTGCAGATAACATTTCTAATTGATGACATTGTACTACATAAGCGGGTGCTCCTTTTCAAATCATCTTCATCATCTGAGATGATGATACAGTTTGATTCTCTGGTGCTTGGAATCCGTGTAATTTGTACTTCTGACCTCCCCATTTGAATTTTATAAATTATACTTGATGGTTGGCGGCATAAGTACCTAAAGTTCATAGCCATTGGATACCTAAGACTACATCTACTCCTCCTAATGGTACCATGAAGAACGAAGACTCTAAATCAAAGTCTTGAATCTGCAATTTGACCTTATGGCATTTCCCCACCTTTTCAATCTTCTTACCGTCAGCTACCATCACTTTCATGTTTGGTAAGGGAAATGAAAAAATATTGAGTCTCTTTGCCACGGTTGCATCTAAAAAATTGTGTGTGCTACTAGAGTCGATGACAAGCATGACGTTGTTCTTCTGTATGTGTCCTTTTAACTTTAAGGTATGAGGTTGTGATATACCTATCATAGCTGATAATGACACTTGCGGAATACTTCCGTCATCTAATTCTGGTGAGAATTTCAGGGCATCTTCTGTTTCTTCTATGTCAGAATATTCATTGTTTGAATCATTGGTTGCTTCACAATTATATAGGTTCTTTGGTTCTTTTCCTTTAGCACATCTATGTTTGGGGTCCCACTTCTCACCACAACATTTACATTTACCCTATTTTATCCTTTGCGTTTCCACATTAGATTTTTCATCTTCACGATGATGTGGTGGAACATATCTTGTAATGTTTGAGTCCACATACTGGGATATTCTTCGTCTTGAATATGTTTTTTCTGATTTTGACCAAAATATTTGTTCAAATTTCTTTTCGGCTGTTTTTGCTTTTCGTCTTGCTACTTCTATTGATGTAATGTCATGCATCTCAAGTTCTACTTGTAAATGGGTTTTGAGTCCCGAGACGTATGATTGAATAAGATGAGATTCTGATAACCCAGGTACTCGTGTTACTAAGGTCTCCCATTCTTGAGTGTATTCGTCCACACTTCCTTTTTGTCGTAATTTGATGAGTTTTGAAAAGAACTCTTCTTCCTTTACACCTTGGAATCTTTTAAAGAATGCATCCTTAAATTTTCTCCAACTAATGACGTGTGTTGTCCTTTTCTACCACATATACCAATTATATGCTTCCCCTTCCATTTTCATGGATGCGTGCCTGAGCTTTTCATCATCATCATTGATGTCATATATCTCAAAGTATTCTTCTGCTTTATTTATCCATGCAACATTGTTTTTTTTGTTTCCATCGAATTTAGGCATCTTGACTTTTGCCCTTCACTGGTATGTCGCTAATGGTTGAGCGAAAAAGGGGTGTTGATTGGTAAAAGTATCCTAGAGTTGCTTCTTTGTAACAGTCGCGTTACTCATTTCTTGGTGGGGTGCCATTGATTTTTTTGGGGATTCAGTGTTTTCATGAGAGTCTGTTGATTTCGTTGAATCTGATGAGTTGTGCTCTTGATTTTCTTCATCTTCTTGTAGTAGTTGTGCGGGTGTATAATTCATATTTTTACGCAAAAGTTTCAGCAATGTTAAGGTATCTTTGTGATCTACTTCTGATTGAACACAGTGATTTTCCATATTTATTTCTATTCGATTTGTCGTATCCTGAAGATTTTTTATATCGTCAGCCTACCCCTTAAGCTTGATATGGAAATCATCTAATATTTTATTGACCTCATCGTTGTTGTTATTTATATTATGCTCCATGTCAACCAATTTTTTTGGAAATCCGCCATTGTCATTGTCGACATTGAGCGAGTTTGTGGGGGTGTGTATTTATCTGCCAGCTTAAAATTTTAAATATTATTATTATTATTATTTTTTGACTAATTATTAATTAAGTTATATAGTTATTGAATATTAATTTATTATATAATATAAATTATATATTGAATTAATAATTCAACTCTAATGAATTAATATATGATAAGTTATGTTTAATTATTGACCGATGGTTTCGAGCGGATAATCCGGTGGACGCGTCAAGTGAGGAGCGGCCATAATCGAGCCAACTGTTGGTTATGAATTTGGATGATTTGATGGGCTACACAGAAGTGAATAATCGAAAAAGTTAGATGATGTGAACGGATTGCACAAACGTGGAGAACCGGTGGCGTCACAGGATGCGAAGGCAGGGAAGGGACGACGTCGATGACAAGGTAGGGTGTCAGATGGTTAACAAAAACAGAGACAACGGAAGGGACGACTTGACAATAGACAGGGAATGGTGAACGATGGATTTTAGTGAAGGAAATGAAGGAATCAGAGGGGTTTGCAACAATGACAGTGAGCAAGAGTGGATCGCCGCAGTGTAACAGGGCTCGAGGAACTTTGAACTTAGCTCTGATACTAATGAAGTGGAAACTTCTAGATGCGCAGAGAAATATATATATATATATATATATAGAGAGAGAGAGAGAGAGAGAGAGAGAGAGAGAGAGAGATATATATAATTAATTAATTAATTGACAGATGATGATTGTTTACAATGGGGGTTCAGGGCTTATATACCGCCATGGGCACCCTTTGGGGAAAGGGCATGATCTTATGATCGTGCCCTTTCATCTAATTAACCTAAAATTAAATACTAAATAATTTTTTACATAACAAATTAGATATTTTATTAATAAACCTATTACTAATGGCAGAGTTACAAGATGGCTTTTACTTTTGCAAGAATTCAACATTACTGTGCTAGATAGACCTGGAAAACAAAACACAGTTGCTGATTTCTTGTCTAGGATTCAGAATATCAAAGAAGACTCTCCGATTGAAGATAAATTCCTTGATGAATATCTCTTTGCAGTAACTACTCAAACTCCTTGGTTTGCATATGTTGCTAATTACTTGGTTACAGGGAAGTTACCTTCACATTTATTTCCTAGAGAGAAAAGAAAGATTATTCAAGATAGTGCAAGATATTCATGGATCATTAACGCATTGCATAAAAAAGGGCTAGATTTTATGATCAGAAGGTGTGTCAGGGAAGATGAGATGCCTGATATTCTCAAAGCATGTCATGATGAGACATGTGGTGGACACTTTGCTGACAAGAGGACAACCTATAAAATCCTTTCCTTAGGATATTTTTTGCCATCCATCTTCAAAGATGCTAAAGAATATGTCAGAAGGTGTGACAACTGCCAAAGGTTAGGGAAACCTACTCCCTCAAATGAAATGCCATTACAACCTCAGGTACTTATCGAACCCTTTGAAAAATGGGCTTTAGACTTTATTGGACCTATTAATCCTCCATCCAAGCAGAAAAATTATATATTGGTATGCACTGATTATGTCACCAAACAGGTAGAAGCCAAAGCATTACATTTTACTAATGAAAATTTTGTAGTTAGTTTTCTTTTTGAGGATATTTTTACTCGCTTTGGTGTTCCAAGAGAAATTGTGACAAATCAAGGACTTCAATTCACATCCAACATGGTGGAGAAGCTTATGGAGGAATACAAAAATCAAGCATAGGAAATCCACTCCCTATTGTCCACAAGCAAATGGTCAAGTAGAGTCTACAAATAAAGTGATTGAAAGAATCCTCACCAAGACGGTTCATCTACATAGAAGAGATTGGGTGGAAAGGCTTCTTGAAGCCTTATGGGCCTATAGAACTACATGGAGGAACACAACTAGACATACACCCTATGAACTTGTTTATGGGAAGCAAGTCCTGTTCCCCATAGAGTTCCAAGTCAAAACTTTCAAGATGGCAGTCTAGTTGGGGATGGATTTATCAGAAGCTCAAAAGCATAGACTAGAGCAATTGAATGAACTCGATGAAATCAGACGAGAAGTTGTTCAAAGGACTAGTCTAGTTCAGAAACAAAGGGTTAAGTGTTAAAATTGGAAACTAGGGCAAAACTTCATGTGGGTCATCTTATTCATGGCTGATAATATGTTCATTAGATTCCTCTCGTCGAGAGGTGTAGGATTGATATAAAGATCATCCGATTCCAATAAGTATTCATGGAGATATGAATTTATTTTGATTATGGAATTATTATCAAGCCGACCTACAACTCACGTAGGCTCAGAAGCCCAACAGTCACATCTATTCAAAACCAACATTGTATATAAATATAGGAGGAATTTTCCTCATTTGGACTCACTCATCTCATAACATCTCTCTCTCTCTCTACTGTGCAGAAAAGAGTCTCTTCCCTACTACGCAGAAAAGGGTCTCTCCCTCACACATGTGAAGCCGGAAGCTGTTGGAACTGAAGTTGCAACTGCAGAAGTGAAGTTTGACCTGCATGGAATAGAATATCTCCTCATTTGAACTGTGCTGTAGGTTCATATGAACCTCCTCTGAAAGCCGCAACTTTTGGTGGTGGAATCAAGTTGATCCGACGGTCGGTTTGTGAGATATTGTTTGCCCTAGTTTGATGATGAAGCTACTAATGCTGATGCTGCTAATCTAGGGTTTGCTACTGCTGATATAAATCATATTTATTGTACTATTTCTCTCTGCTGAATTATTGAAGATAAAAGAAGATTTGATCAAAGGGTTTCCCCACACATTGTGGGGTTTTCCCCTGGCTAGCGCCACATCTTGTGTCTCTTGTCTGGCTTGTTTCGGCGTCGTTTAATGTTCTATCTGCACTTTACTTTATGTACATGTGATTGCTAATCTATGGAATATAATAAGAAAAAGAAGTAAACTATTATAAGCATAGAACATACCATAACTTAACATTAAGTGGCATGACAAGTACATCAAAGACAAGAAGTTTCAAGAAGGAGATTTGACACTGTTATTTGATTCAAAGTTCAAAGATTTTCAAGGGAAATTTCAAACTCATTGGCTTGGGCCATATGAGATTGAAAAAGTTTTCAGTAATGGAGCAGTAAGAATCAGAACAATAGATGAAAGTCAAACTCCTCTCCTTGTGAATGGTCATAGATTGAAAATTTATCAAAAACCAATCTCAAAGGAGGAGTTCATCAAGATTTTTCAAAAAAATTCTAAAATGAAGTTGGTGAAGAAGAATCCTTCTTCTCCACCAACTTAGTCTTTCTTTCTTCTATCTAAAAAAAAAAAAATTTCATAAGGTTGAAAACCAATCACTGATCGGCATTCTTATACAGAAAATACAGGGTGAAAATCAAAAGCTTTTGACACCCTATATTTTCCATTTCCTTTTCTGGAAAAAAAAAAAAGAAAAAAAAAAAGAAAGAAAGAAAGAAAGAAAGAAATAAGTAAATAAATAAAAATAAAAATGGTGACTCACTTTGCATTCTGAAAAATTTATTGTTTTATCTCTGTTTTGTTTTTGCAAAGTTTCACTTTACTCCACTATCATATTCCACCAATAATTTTTTCCTCTCCAGCATTTCTTCCATCTCCATTTTTCATCTTGTCATATTTTCACTCACATAGCCATCTCCATTCCATTCATTCATAAAGCCATATTTATTCTTTGTTTTACATTCTGTAGCTGTTTCCACGTTCTACAACTATTTCCGTTCCGTAGCTAATCCTATTCTGCAGCCAATCTGATTCTGCAACCAATCTGATTCTGTAGCAACAGTTTGATCATCAATCCAAGCATAAAAAGGCTAGTTCATAATAAAATTTCATATGCAGGTAATTGAGGAGAGAACAACTTTTGAAGACCAATCACATCTGAGCACCTGTGGAAGCAAACAACAAGAGATTAGCAAGCAAAAGGTATGATTCTAAAAGGTAAAAACAAAAACTTATTTCAAAAAGCAATAAAAAACATAAGTTTGTATAACTCGTATAATCACATGACTCCTTGATTTATCATTATGAGATTTGACGGCGATGATGATTCTGCCACACCTTTTTTCTTTAATACCTAATGGTCTAATGATGCAATCTCCATTTTAAACTCAAATGAATCGTACTTAACCGGACTTCTCCAGCACACCTGTTAAATGGTTAGGTTCATGACATAACCTATTTGAATACGACTCCTCAAAACCCTGATTGTTCATTGATTACACCAAGTTTTTTTCCCTTATACTTCGGCAACCTTTCTATGCATACACTCACTCTGTTTTCATACATTTTGTGCATACAAACACTTCGTTACCTTGTGCACACAGTCACTCTGTTTTCGTATTCTCTGTGTATAACAGTCACTCTGTTTTTCACACAGTTTATGTATACAACCACTATGTTTCCATATACCTTATGCACACTTTGTTTCCACACATTTTATGCATACAACTACTCTGTTTCCGTTTACCCTGTATGAATAGTCGTTTTATCCCATAATCATAGTCGTTTCACTTCCATATATTCTATCATTTCATCCCGATATCCATAGTTATTTTTGTTTTTATATACCAGTTGTTCCATTGCCGTACACACAGTCCTCTTTACACAGTCACTCCATTTCTCAATCAGTGAAGGGAATTTTGAAGAATAGCAGAGAACAGAAGTGGTGGGGCTCATCATCAGAACTGAACCCATAGGGGTGAAGTACATAGAAGGTTATCCTCAGTTGAAAGGAATGTTGTAGAAAGCTGGTTGGTTGAGCTTCATTGAAAAATTCAATGCTTACAATAAATAAATCACCAAATCTTTTGCCAAATCGTTTGATGGGATAGACGTGGAAATAGGTGACATAAAGTTTGCAGTGACTGAGTCTTTTATTGCTAAAGAAACCGAGCTACCAAGGCTAAGAGAGAGGTGGTTCAAGAATAAAGAATTTCATAATGAAACTTGGAAGGTCATTCTCAAAAATCCAGGTATGGACACTTCAATTTTTAGGAAAGGAATTCCAATCTTTGCACTTAAGGGCAAATGGAGTAGCATGCTATTAATTTTGCAAAAGTTTATTACATGCGAGGGAAGATTTGGTTCCATGTATATATATCACATAAGACTGTTAATGAATTTTCTTGAAGATGGAGCCCTCAATCTCCCAATTTTCTTGTTGAATAGTTTGAGAAGAATGGCCATTAATGTTCAGAAGAAAATTGAAGCAATAGAAACCACTCTTTATCATCATGGACTAATAAAAATTAGTTGAACATCACTTAAAGAGTGTAGGGGACACATGGGATGACTTTTTGATCAGAAAATTCTTCCAAGATGCTCCAGAATTGCCTGAGGGAATTTTTGTAAGAAGAAGTAGGAGAAGGAAGACCAATCTCACCATTCAAAACACTTCTAAAAATTCAGCACATAAAAACAATGAGGAAGAGCCCATCTCTAAAACATTAATAGAGATCAGAAAGAAGACAAAGAAGAGAAGAAAAATGAAAGAAAAGGTTGAGGAAATCCACAAGAATATTCCTGAACCTTCATCATCTAAGGAGGATGAACAACTGCTTTCAGAGAGATTAATCAAAATCAGAGATCAGCTCAATAGAGAGAAGGAGAAGGGAAAAAGGAAACAGGTTGTAGAAGAAGAAATCATAGGCTCCAAAAGTTTGAGGAGAAGTTCTAGACTCAAGGACAAAGTGAAGAAAGCAAAATCAAAAGAGACCCAGTTCATAGATTTGGAGGAAGAAACTCCAACTCAGTCTCATGACAATATTCCATATGAGCAAAGCCCACAAAACTCTTCTCAACAAAAAATTGAAAGCAATCCAAGAAGAGCCTCTCCAGGTATTGATCCGGTCCAATAGCAGATTTATGACTACATAGAGTCATTGGAGAAAAAGAGTATATCAGTGGACCCAGGGACCTCATCTAATATTGAGCAGCCTGCCACATCACAAGAAACTTTGACTAGCTCACTTAGATAGGAAATCTATGAGCTAGAAGTTCTAAATAGGCATATCCAAAGAGAAAATGAAGCCTTAAAAGAACAGAACAAGTTGGATAAGATTATCCATGATAACACAATGCTTCACTTGGGTTTATGGCACAAGAACAAAAAACTAAAAAGGAAGAATAAGAAGCTAAACATGGCACTTATCAACCTCAAGTACATATTTCTCATGAGGAAGCCTAGGATGGCAGTTGGTACAAAGAAAAGCAAGAAGAGGTTGGATGTTTTGGCTGACGTCTCAGAACAAATGCAGTAGGAGGAGGGAGTTTACAATTTTGATTGCATGGGGACATGCAATAGTCTAGAAGTGGGGGTATGTTGAGTTCCAAAACTGCCTTTCCCTTAGCTACTTTTCTCATCCTTCCTTCTCTGTTTTTCCATGAAAAATGCATCTTTATCATCAAAAACCATTACAAATTGCCTCAAGGAGTATATTTCAGTGATTTATAGGTTATACTTTTATGTTTGTTATTGGAATAAGTTTTTGATTTTTAGCTACGGAACGCAACCACATTCTGCAGCTAATCGGTTGTTCCGCAGCTACGTCCACGCTTTTGTAGGTTCCACGTGTCAAGAGAGGAAAAGAATGACATGGGTAGCTTGGAAAACATCAGGGTATGGATCGTATCCTATTCATCTGGCCTAGATCGACGAGGAAGACTCCGGTCAAAGGGAAGTCAACCTTAGAAGCCTATGGCAAACATGACTCTATTCTTTACACGTTTCTCAGTGATGGGATCTGAAGCAGTTTCCTGAGGCCACAGACTTCATCTACCACCTGTGCAAACAAAATCCAACAACCATTACCATAAGATTTATGTTTCCAAGCAACCAAGGACAAGAATTCCGCATACTTTCCTATCTACGTGTTTTGTTGTAGCTTAATTCTCTCTTTAAAACAGTTGTATAATTTCCCTATAAATACCTGTGTGAAGTGTTGATAATCTGAGACCTTTGCAGAGGGCCCCTACGTTGGTCAAGGTTACATTTTATTTTTGTTTTGTCTTTCATAGTTAATTGTAAATTCACTGTGTTTTTCCATGATGTTTATAACCATTTTTTTGACTCTGTTCATAATGCAGCTTGTGTTCATAGAATAGCTCTTTTGTTTCATTACTTTCTAGTTTCTTATCAGTAGCTTGAAGTTGATGTCAGTAGCATAGAGTAATTTAGATTTGCTGATCATTAGTCTAGTTCTTTCATTTGTTGTTCATTAGTCTTTAGATTTTGAATGCCATTTTGCTATTAGTTTAATAACTCATGTTGTAAGTGAATGTTTCTGAAAGCCCTTTCAGTTGATGGTTCATCTTAAAACTAGGTGGTGAAATATTTCATTTATGAATGAGTCTTTTTCTACATTTTTATGTTTACTTTTTCTTAGAACAATGAAGTATGGAGTCCCTCAAAATACTATCACAAGGAGGTAGTTCTCCCAAAATTGTATAGCATAGTGATAAAACATTTCATTTAGTTGTAGTAGATTAATTGCAATTTCACTTTCAGACTTAGTCTTTCATTTAATTTTGTTGCAACTTCATTTTCAGTTTTAGAACAATGAAGTATTGAATCCCTCCAAATGCTATCACAAGGAGGTAGTTCTCCCAAAATTGTGTAGTAGAGTGCCAAGACACTTCATTTAGTTTTTATGATAGATTAGTTGCAATTTCATTTTCAATGATAGTTTTTCATTTAATTGCAATTCCATTTTCAGTTGTTCGTTAAGTTTTGATTCTACAATAAATTAGACAATAGTTGTAATCTTATTTTCAGTATCTCATTTTTGGTTCATCATAGATAGCTGCAATCTCATTTTCAGTTTTAATATTAGCTCTCATTTCATTTCTTTAGATTCTTAGCAGCAGTAGATTTAAGATTTTGTTAAATACATTGCAGAACATTAGGAATTAAAAGATCAAACCCCCAAAACAATAGAAAACTCAAAAACACTGAAGTAGGAAGGGCCATCTAGCACATATAGTGCACTACACTTCATGAGTTTACGATACCCAGATTGATAATTTATGTAGAGAAATTTAGGACACTTAATTGACCAAACACATTCAATTTCATTCTTTTGGGCATAGGGATATCTGTAAGGCCTAATGTTTGGAGGAGCACTTCCTAGAATCAAATGAATAGCATGATCATGATCACGAAAAGGTGGGAGGCCTTTGGGAGTCTCAAATACCTTGGAATGATGGTCCAAGAATTTTTGGAGATATAGAGAAATAAATGATTTCAATGTGGGAACCTCTAGTGAACATAATCATGCAATTATGCCTTGTTGTTCTTTCTTTAGAAGCTTTGTCATTCCGTTAGAGCTGATTATCCTTCCCTGTTTCCCTGCGATACCCCTTAATTCAACTTCCTTTCCTTCTGAAGAAAATTTCATGAAAATTTCTTGAAAATTAAAAGCTATTGTAGCCAAGGATTGTAGCCATTGGACTCCTAGTACAACATCAGCGCCACCCATTGGAATGGAAAGCATTGAGCTATTCAATACATATTCTCCCATGGATAGCTTGATATTATGACACTTTTTTGAGCAAGTTATGGTTCCTTCACTTGCAACCATCACTTGATACTCTGGTGCTAGATATAGGAAGCAATTCAATTCCTTGGATATCTTACAATTAATAAAATTATGGGTATTGCTCGAATCGATCAACACTATTAACTTTTTCTTCTTGATATGCCCTTCTATCTTGATAGTTTGAGGAGTGGTAATTCCGGCCAATGCATTACAAGATATGGTCAGATTCTTTTTTTTTTCTCTAGGGTTTGTTCCTGGTGTATATCCTCTTCTTTTGACGTTTCTTATTCCTTTTCTTCCTCCTCTTCACAATCTATGTAAAATAATTTCTTCTCAGCACGCTTATGACCTTTAATGTATTTTCTATCACAAATGTAACAAAGCCCTTTTGCTCTTATTTCTTCCAATTGTTGTGGTGTCAACCTTGTAGGTTGTGGATAGCTAGGGGCAACAACACTTCCATCTTTATGATTGTGAGTGGTAGGCTTCCTTGTTGCCATAATTTTGCTTTCCATTTTTCTTGCCAACCTGAAATGCCTTCTCCAATGAATTAGGTTCCCAAAGGTGGACCTCATGTTGGATGTTATCCTTTAAAGTTCCTATGAACACATCAATCCTATGCTCCTATAGAATATCTTTTACCCTTATATTCAATTTTTGTAAGTCCTCAATATGCTCCATCATTGAACCCTTTTGTTTGAGATTTATCAATTGGCTAAATAAAGTGTTTCTTTTTGTATCCTCATAATGTGATATCATTTCATTTGTAAAAATATCCCAAGCGACAATTTTTTTATGAGAGAAAAGTCATCGATACCATACAAAATGATTTGGTTCCAAATATAAAGTTGCAATGCATACCTTTTGTGTGTTTTGGACATTATGGAGATCGAAAAACTGCTCCATCTGTAGTATCCATGTTGCGGGATCCTTGCCATCAAACTTCCTCATATCGATATTTGGAACATGGTTGTTCTTCGATCCAACGTTAGAGTCTATAAAATCATGATTAACATTTATTTTGTCCTCATAATGAGTTTTCTTTACTACTCTTTCGCCATTAGTAAGCATTTCTTAAAGAATTTTTGTCAAATCTTCCATCTTACCTTCCACGCCTTTCTTTAAATCATCCATATTAGGTTCCACACCATCCATCTTAGCTTCTACACCTTTCTTTAAACCATCCATCTTAGCTTCCACACCACACATATTATCTTATACGTCTTTCTTTAAACCATCCATCTTAGCTTCTGCCACTTTTTGTGAGAGTAAAATTTGTTGCACTGGTTCTCGTAATTTTAATATATCATGTTACATTTCTTCCTCTTCTTCATGAGTCATGCTAGAGATTTCATGTTGCTTACTAGATATTTCCTTTTTCTTTCTTTGGGGTATCAATTACTGACAATAATGCTTCACTTTTCCCTTTGAATTCTTTCAAACAAATTTTTCAAACCAAACTTATGCAAAAATTTAGAAAAAACTACACATCTTTTTTCACTTTGTAGGAGCTCGATATTGAACGATTATAACTCTGTAATTTCATATCTCCAAGGTCTGAAATTGCGACCTACAGTATCCCTCTGTGCCCTCTTTCTAATGCCACCAGTCTGATTGAAATTGGATTCTCCAAGAAAGAGTTATGCCCCACCTCCCAAGATGACCTACTGATATACTTGTTTAGTAGAGAGAACTTGTACGAAGTGCCACGGGTAACTATTTCGACCTTCGGACCTAAAAACAATAAACAAAAAAGTATAGTCTGTCCTCTTTGTGTAGCTTCTTACGAAATTTCAATCTAATGCTTAGAGAGAAAGTTATGACGATTTTCCCAAGGTCACCTATTTAGAATGTAATTCGGGAGTCTGCAAAAACCCTAACGTCCTCAGATTATATCTCCGAAAATATTGTGAGACAAGATCTCAAATTTGGACATGAGTTTCACCAAGATTTCGGCTGAAATGGGTTTTAATTTCAGAGTCTGAAATTTCGTAGAAAAAAAATTATAGTGAAACTTACACGATGATCTGTTTGAGATGAAATTCTGGAGCTTGCAAAAACCCTAACTTCCTCATATCATATCTCCTCAAAGATAGTGAGAAAAGATCTGAAATTTGGACTCCAGGTTCAGACTGATTTATTCTCAAATGGGTTTTCTTTTTGCTTCTGAAACTTCGTAGCAAAAAATTTATAGCGAAAATGCCACAATGACCTGTTTGGAGCAGCAAAACCCTAGAATCCAAAGCTTTGATACCAAATGTTATGAAACCATCTCACAAAAAGATAGAAAAGAGTGATAAACACCTTATAATTTAGCCTCTTAGAGGGGGCAACCTCTTTTACATTACACAAATGAACAATTCTTGGATGATATAAATGACAAAACCTCCTTTCTTTATATAGGACTCTAAGGGGTCACAATATAACCAAAACCAACCTAACAATAATAATATAAGGGCACAAAAATAACAACAATCTGGGGACATAACGAGTACAACAATATCAATAAGGGATACAATGACAATAGTAATGGGGGAATCACTAGTATTATAGGGACCTAACAGAATGACTCCTCTAACTTTTCTCTATGGAGGGCTAGGTTGGATCTGACTTTGGAGCAGGATCATGTCATGGAATTTGTAGAAGGGAAGGTACTTGAGCCTTTAGAGAGTGCAACTATTGCTGCCAAGTCCAAGTACAAGAAAGGTGAGATCAAAGCTAAGAAAATCATTATTGATTCTTTGAGAGATCGTTTGATCACTTTTGTTTCAAAATTAAATAATCCCAAGGAGATGTATCATAAGTTGATTAGGATGTATGAAGTCAACAACTTGAGCTAAATTATTGCTTTGAAGAATCAACTCAAGGACATCAATATGAAAAAGGGTGAGACCATCCAAGCATACTTCATGAGGATATCTCAACTCAAAGATCAACTTTTCACTATTGGAGAAATTGTATTTGATAGAGAGTTGGTGATGATTTCCCTTGGAGGTCTTCCTATGATTTGGAAGACATTTATCACAACCATTAGCAACAATGACATGTTTCCCACATTTGATCAACTCTTAATAAGTGCACTCAATAAGATGCTAATTTGGTAGTTCAATGACAAATTCCAATCATGGGACTGGATTCCTCTTTTCGAGAGGACCAATTTTCACTATTGAAGCGCTCAATTTGGACAAGGGAAAGTGTATTTTTGAATTGAAGCCCACATGTGCACAAAATGATAAGTTGGCCCAAAAGAGAATTTGGACACCCACAAATGGCTATAAATACAAGTCAAGTGACCCTCATTTGGAAATCATCATCATGATCATTTTTTGGGTTTCGTTCGCATAGGTTTGAGGGTGGGTCACAAAGATTCATTCATACAGGTCCGATATTGCAGGGTCTGAAGCTCCCACATGTGTTTAGGGTTTTGGTTTCTAGCCACAGGTAAATTTCGGTTGCAACCACAGGCACGCAAGCTCATCCATATAGTTGGAGGGTTTCAACGCATGCACATCACTCTCTGCGTATGGTTGAAAGCTAGGGTTTGAGGTTTAAAGTTGATCGAAGATTTTTTTAGTTGATCGCAGAGTTCGGCAGTTGACCACAGAGTTCAACAATTGACCACAGACTTATGAATTAGGGTTTTGTTTATTAGCATTGTTGGATTCATCTCATGTATGTTGTTTAGTTGATTTTGCTGGATAGGATTATGGTTGAATATATGGATCATTGTACTCTCTCTTGTTGAATCATTCAATGACAATCTAATAAGAAGAAGAATTTGAAAGGGTTTTCCTCGTAGTGGGTTTTGCCCTGTTCTCCGACCAATCCTGGTATCTCTATGTGTGAATTATTTTTTTCTATTGTTCCTTTATGTTCCACTGCATTGATGATGATATTGTTCTTTCTATATAATTGCATATGTTGCTGAATAATGTGGTAAATCTAAATAATGTTATGAGTTGTAAGGTGAATTCAATATGTAAATGATTAAATGCAATTATCTAAAGCAAAGAACAATATAGCCCTAAGAAAATTTTACATGGTATTAGAGTTGGGTTGAAGAAAAGTCATTAAAGATCACCCCTATGAAGGCACCTTTGTTGGAAGTAAGGGAAGATGGTGGAGACTTAAAAGAATACTAGGGTTTGAAGGAAACCCTAGGCAATTTGACTATTAGGGTTTGATGGATATTATGAGGTTAGGGTTTAGAAGAAATCTTGGATTATGGCAAAGGTTCAAGATATGAAACTTAGAAACCCCAACATGATCAAAGTGAAGATGCTATAGCACTTGTGATAGGATTGACATAACCATAGATGTGATAGTCTCAATTAGGTCTGGTTTCTGATGAAGTTGGTTGAAATATAATGAAGGAAACAATGTTATATGGACAATGTACAATCATATCTCTTGAAGGCGGGTTCAAGAGGGAGATGATCACCTCTCATTGAAGATAAGTAATTTTTTGATTTATGTCTTTACTTTTGATCATTAATTATACTTCCTGCATGCATATTTGAGTATTTGGATACTTCTAACCTCCTGATGAGATGTGATAAGTGGGTCCTTCTTGAGGATCATTTGAGGTGTAGGAAAAGATGGCTAGTGCAGGAAGAGAAGAGCTAATGCTGGAAAAGGAAAGAGACACCTGATTAAAAGTTGACAAAGTGCTCCAACTACCAATGTGAAATTAGAAGGTGCATAGGTATCTGAATACTACAAGGTATGCATAGTATATTGTTTTAGCTGCAAAATTTGATGGCAAGGTAAGCCCTACGGTATGATGGGAATATCACCTTCATTAATGACTCATATATGCATATGAAAATAAGTTTGATTTATGGTACAAGTGATATATTGGTGCACTTTATATTTGGCAAGTATCTTACATTTTAGACATGATGGATTTCTTGATTTTATGAAGCAAGCTAGATACATTGTTTTTGATATATGATGACTTGATACTATTGTTAATGCTTGTGATAAGCATGACACCATTGATGATAAAAGTTTAACAATAAGATTGATATTCAGGATCTTCTTGTTGACCTTGGTTAGGTTTTGATAAGTTTAGTAATTATGACATATGGTAAAATTGGATACTCTGTCTTGAAGGTTGGATAATATGATAAAGAAGTGATGCAGCGATTATGATCCTTTAAGTATGATGATACACTTGGTAACTTCCCTAATTATATGACACTAGCCCTTGATGAAAGTTTGATGTCATGCTCATATGTGATGATGAAGTAGTTGATGCTAATATGTTATGACTATGATGTATATATGTCTAAGAACCTAATATAGTTTGATGATGTAAAAATTTTGTTTATGCATGACTGTATTATGATAAATAGGTTGATGTCATGAATGATGATGATTGAAGTCACTTCTCCTTTAGAGGGAGAATTTTTCTATGATATTTTAACACATATTTGCATTAAATACAAGATTTTATTTATTTATTGTTGAAACATTGTTTTGGACATGAATAGTGTGCAACAAGTTTTGGTCTGAGAAAATAAGGTTTTTCCTAGTCTAAGCCCCAACTGCATGGAATAAAGCTTAAGGGTACGGTTGTAAGCATCTCAACTGCACAAAAGAAGGCCTATGGGTGCAGGTGTTCCTGTAGGCCACAAAATCTAAATCCCTATGCATAAAACCAGGAGCACACAGTGAGTATGACAATGCTACAGATATGGAGCAGACAATAAAAAGTCCTATGAGAAGGAAAGTTTGAATGTTTGACTTACTATAAAGAATGTGAATTGACTAAACTTATGTTTGTAGGGGACCAAAATATGCATATCAAGTATGTTATTTTGATCTGATCATTGAAACTAGTATATGATAATATTTATAACAGTTGCAAGGTTTTGACAAGATTTGGCTTATTGGTTTAATATAGATGAACAATATTGGAGTTTTGACATGATGCTTGATAGTTCATAGATATGTTTTGGCTTATGGATTATTTGAATTCATAGTGATAAAAAATTAGGGTTTTGATTTGATAATTGATGACTTGCCTTGATGGCAATTCTATGTGGGCATAGTGACTTTTAGTGACTAATATTGGTATTCAATAGTGATTCTATATTGACATAGTTGCATTTGGCACATTGGTTGAAGTATAAACAATTGTGATTCAATACGCAGTGATCTCACAAATGAATGCATGAAACTTATATGACTTATCCTTGATGTATAATGATAAAAAATAATTCATATTATGATTATGTGGATAGTCTGATGGAATCTGATATTGCTGACATGACATTAGATGAAGTCATAACTTGGTATTTGGATGTGATCTCTACCTGACACCTGGCCTGATAGTTTCTCTTAGTGATATTGGAAAAAACTTTTATGGATTTGATATTAGTTTTGATTTAGAATCTAAGGTTTGATAAGCTAACTTAGTTGATTTGATTGCACAATATTGATTTGAGTGAGGCTGAGTATATTGGTTTGATCAGTATAATGTTTACATATGGCATTGTATGGTTTGAAGCAAGTTTCTCAAGCCTGGTATTTCCACATTGACAATTACCTGGTGAAGCCAATAAGATATGCTGATCCAAACCTATACTTCCAAGTCGTCCAAGGTATGCCTTTGATTTTGGTTTTATATATTGATGGTATATTCTTAACAGGTAATGAGCTTCTGATGTTCAAAGTAAGAGGGAGTTGTCCTCTGAAGTTTGAAATGAATAATCTTGGCATGATGAATTACTTTCGAAGTTTGGAAAATAGTATATGTATATATATATATATATATATATATATATATATTATATATATATATATAATATATATATATATATATATATATATATATAACAAATATATATATATGTAATCGTGAAGCTATTGAAGAGTTTTTGGAAAGTAGAGATGCAAATCCTTGGACACTCTGATTGAATTTCAAGAAGTTATGCACAAATATTGATGGACCTGCCTTGGAAACCGACAATTGATTAAGACAATGATGTTCCTTGTGAACTCCCATCTAGAAATATGTTTTACAGAGAATAACTTAAGTCAATTTATGATTGAGTCGCTTCATACACAATGGGTTGCCGTCGAGCACCCTTCGAGATATTTGTATGGGACAATCAATTTTTGGTTTGAGATATTATTACAATGATATATGAATGCATGGATGCGCTGATGACATTTGGGATCATTATTTATTATATGAGCACATCTAGGTGCTATTTTAGTATGAGATCTATCATGATACTTTGGATGAGAAATCCATAGCTTTAAGCATGACCAAGGTTGAATACGATGTTGCTAAGATAGCTAGTTGTAAGGCAAGTTGAAGAAAATCTTTGGGAAACTATTTTGAACAGGTTGTGGATGTGACAATGATACATTGTGATAATAAAGAGTGGGATTTGATTGGAAGAGAATCCCATATATATCCGGGACTGAGATATCTTCATATATTGAGACAATGTTGTTGTGCGAGACAAGCTTAGGCTTGTGGTTGTTGCTTCTATGAGAGGGAGGATGAATAAGGTATCCTTTTGTGATATATATATATATATATATATATATATATATATATATATATAATATATATATTTTTATATATATTTGATTTGATGTACTTCATGAATAAGAGACTACTTCTATTGAGACATTATGATTGAAATCTTCAGTGAGTTGTTTAAGCTGGTACCTGATATGAGCACGATGATATGTTTTTGATGTACATAGTGTAGGACTGATCGAGGAAACTGAGCCAACTCTCCCCCCTTGTTTGAGCTCCCAGGGTGAGGAATTGAGATGGATGGCTCCTGGGGTTGAGGGATCTTTGGACAATAGTATTTTAGCCTTATTTGTTACCCATAGCATCGAAGATGTTGCTCCGCTACCTTGGTCTATGCAGATTATACCCCAGTTGGCATCATACCCACATGATGGGATTGTTGGGATTATTGCTCCCCATCTGGACAATGGGTTGAGAGTGAGGTTGGGGGTGTGTGGTCCTTACTTTGGTAAGTCGGGTATCTCAAACAAGCTAATCATGATGCAGGTGTTCTACCACATGACTCTTTAGGGTCATTGCCGGAAGATCAACAGGGAATAGGATGGATGCAATCCTTACCTTTTATATAGCAAGTAGTATCTCATCCTTTTATATAGTACATCATAGGATGGTTGTGATCCTTTCTTGGTAAGTTTTATATCACCTATTGCTTGATGAGATGACTTGGGGTGAGAGTGTCCAATAGGACCTTCCCCACCATCATAGACATGGGGTGAGATTGTCCAATAGGACATTCCCCACTGTCATAGATATGAGCTGAGAGTGTCCAATAGGACCTTCCTCATTATCATTGGATTCCAAGTTTAGCTGTGCTCCCCGATGTGGTTCTGGTTCTAGGTTAAGAAGGGTTCCCTAATGATATGTTCTCTAATGTTTCCTGGATAGTAGCACTGGGCTCCCCACTGGCAGTGATTTAAAGTGGTAGTATTGGCTCCTTGATGGATAGAGGGTGGTAGTTTGGGATCCCTTTTGATGTCAAATTATTCTTCTTTTAGATTCGAGAGTGTTCAACATATGAGCAAAGACAATCAAGAGATAAGAAGGAATAAGCAAATATGAACCGAGATGAACAATGATGATATTTGACGACGAGATACTTGAGACATGACAAGTTTTAATAACAAGATACTTGCGATGATTACGTGACGCAATTGGAATTTCTCCCTAGCCGAGAGGGATTGTTAATTTTGTATCTCGGTGAAAAATTATAATCATGGGACTAGGTTCCTCTTTTCGAGAGGACCAATTTTTACTATGAACCACTCAATTTGGATAAAGGAAAGTGTATTTTTGAATTGAAGCCCACATGTGCACAAAAGAATAGGTCAGCCCAAAAGAGAAATTAGACACTGACAAATGGATATAAATACAAGTCAAGTGACCGTCATTTGGAAATCATCATCATGATCATTCTTTGGGTTTGGCTCGCACAGATTTGATGCCGGGTCGCGGAGATTGGCTCATACAAGTCCGAGATTGCAGGGTCTGAAGCTTGCACACGTGTTTAGGGTTTTGGTTTCCAGTTGCAAGCATGCTTTAGGAAAATTTTGGTCATAACCACAGGCACATAGACTCATGAGTGTAGTTGGAGGGTTTCAACCGCATGCACATCACTCTCTACATGCGGTTGGAAGCTAGGGTTTGAGTTTTACAGTTGACCAAAGATTTTGTCAGTTGACCGCAAACAGTGACAGTGGACCACAAGCTTATGAATCAGGGTTTTGATTATTAACATTGTTGGGTTCATCTCATGGGTGTTGTTTAGTTTATTTTATTTGATAAGATTATGGTTGAAGACATGGATCCTTGTACTCTCTCTTGTTGAATCATTCAATGAAAATATAATAAGAAGAATATTTTGAAAGGTTTTTCCCCATAGTGTATTTTTCCATGGTATCCGACCAATCCTAGTGTCTCTATGTGTGAATTATTTTCTTCTATTTTTCCTTTATGTTTCGCTGCATTGATGATGATATTTCTATTTCTATATAATTGCATATGTTGTTGAATAATATGGTGAATCTGAATAATGTTATGAGTTGTAGGGTGAATTTAATATGCAAATGATGAAATGCAATTATATAAAGCAAAGAACAATATAGCCCTAAGAAAATTTAATAGAAGAGACCAAGATGATCTCTAGAGGAAGAATTTAAAAGCATGAATAAGGAGAACCTATTGCATTTGTTTCCCAAGCCAAGAAGAAGAAAGAGAAAGAAAGACCCTCAAATTGGAAGTTAAGGAAGCAAGGTCAAGGATCCAAGAACAACAATTAAGGATCCAAGAACAACAATAGAGGATTCAAGAATGACATGTCCAACTTCCAATGCTAAAATTGTCACAAGCATGGTCACTATGACGAAGATTGTCTGGAAGAAAGAAGTGCTCCCAAGAACAACTACAAGTTAAGAAGGAAGAAAGGAGGACCCCTTGCCTGACTCCCAAGAGATCAAGGAACCCAAGATATGATAATAATGAAATTTAAACTCAGTCTGAATACTTTCTTGTTTATGCTCTTTCTAGTTCCTCTTCTTCAGATTCATTTGATAGATCGTTTGTAGATAGTGGGGATCTTAGACATTTCACTGGTTAAGTTCTCTCAAAATTGGTTGAGTCTAATTTGAAGATAATACTTGGGGAAAATTCTACATATCCTATGAAGGGATTTTATCTATTTATTTTCATTTTAACTATTTTCAAATCATACATCTACATGATGTTCTATATGCGTTGGGATTGAAGAAGAACCTTGTCTTAATTTCTGCCATGGAAGACAAGGGTTTCAAGGTTGCCTTCATCAATGGAAACATCCTTGCTTGGATAAGGAGAACTAATATGGTAGATGCCTTCACACATGGGACTAGAAGCCCTATGCGAAATTTGGTTCATGATGCTTCTCATCAATGTGAGCTGTAGCACTGAATATTTTCTCACCTTCACTATGAAGCCTTGCCTAAGGTGAGAAAGATGGTCTCTTCAATGCCCATGATTTGAATAGATCATAATGGATTTTGTCAGGGATGTGCTAGTGGAAATCTTGTGAAAGGACCATTCCCTTCAACTAGAAGCAAGACCAATGGGATACTTCAACTTATACATTCTGATCTGTGTGGACCTATGCCAATGACTTCTCTTGGTGGCTATTTGTACTATATAACCTTTGTGGATGAATTCTCCTGCAAGACATGGATTTATTCTTGAAGAACAAGGATCAAGCATTTGACATGTTCAAGGACTTTAAGGCTCTGGTCGAAAATCAAATAGGAAAGAAGATCAAAATTTTCAAGTCAGACAATGGAGGATAATTTACTTCAAATGAATTTATTGACTTTTGCAAGAAGGTTGGAATCAAGGAGACCATTGTACCTTACAGCCAAGAACAAAATGGCGTAGTTGAAAGGAAGAATAATACTATAATGGGAGTATCCAGAGCCTTGTTACATGATCAAAAGTTTCCAAAGTTTCCGTGGAGAGAATATGCTAACACTTACGTCTATGTTCAAAACATGACTCCTCATCAAGCCATAGGCAACAAGATTCTTGAAGAAGCTTTCACAGGTGTAAAGCCCGAAGTTGGACATTTGAGGATCGTTGGCTGCCCCGTCTACTTTCATGTCCCGAAAGAGAAGAGGACCAAGTTGGAATTTTCATGAAAGAAAGGTACTTTTGTTGGTTATTGTGAAAATTCTAAAGCTTATAGAATATATGTGCCTGGTCAAAGGAATATAGAGTTTAGCATGGATTTCACATTTGATGAAAATGTTTCCCTTGGTAAATCAAGGGACACTCCTCCCCTTACCAATGTTGAGAGAAATGATGATGTCATGGATGTACAATAAGAATTTCTTATGCCTAAATCTGATTTTATTGATGATCCCATGGAATCCATGAGCTCTGTGGATCCCCCTCCATGTAATCCTCCTACTAGGAAAAGACCATTATGGCTTCGTGACGCTTTATAGGATATTGAGAGACATGTCATTGCAAGAAAACCTTCAGGGAAAGTAAGAAGCCATGTCGATATCCGAGATATGTTTTAGCTATGAGCAACATTATACGAGCTAAACCATGCACTTTTAAAGAAGGAGTGAAATAATAATTATGGAAGGGTGCTATGGCTGAAGAATATGAGTCCATCATGAAGAATAATGTTTGGAAAGTGGTTCTGAGACCCAAACGAAAGTCTGTTTTTAATTTTAAATGGATATACAAAATTAAGTATGGTGCAGATGGAAGTATTGAGAAATACAAGGCAAGATTTGTGGCTAAGAGGTTTCTCCCAGAAAGAGGGAGAAGACTTATGAAATTTTTGCACTTGTTGCCCGATATACTACCATCTAATCTATAGTTTCTCTTGTTGCTAGCTAGTGATGGGAACTTCACCAAATGGATGTGAAGACATGCATTTCTACATGACATTTTCAAGGAAGAGGTATACTTGGAGCAACCACAAGGCTTTGAGGAGCATGATAGGAAGACTCATGTGTGCAAGATGAAGAAATATTTATGGATTGAAGAAAGCCCCTAGGGATTGGTATGCCTACATTGATAACTATCTGATAAATCTTGGATATATGAGAAGCAATGCTGATACAAATATCTACCTCAAAATCGTCCAAGGTATGTGTTGAGCATCAAAATTACTCTTTCCCTAAGCAATTCTTCTCATTCCTTTTATTTGTTTTTCAATGAGAAAGATGCATTCTCATCACCAATGATCGGTATATACTGTCTTGAGGAGAACATTTAGTGATTTACATGTTATGCTTTTATGTTTTGCTGTTTGATTTTTTTTTTTTTTTTTTTGTATATTAGCTACGGAACACAACCTATTCTGCAGCTAATCGGTTGTTCCGCAGCTACCTTCATGCTTTAATAGGTTCCAGGTGTTAGAAGGAGAAACTAGCTACATGGGCAGCTTGGAAATCATTGTGACATGGACCCTGTCCTATTCACTTAGCACAGGTCGACAAAGAAGATGGCATAAGACTACGGTCAATGGATAAGTCAAACGCAGAGACCGAAGGTAACAGGACTCTGTTTCGTGGTTAATTAACATGTTTCACAGTGATGGGAAGTGTTATCTGGAACAACTAATTGTACCTACGGACTCCAACAACCACTTGTACAACCAAATCCAACAACCACCATGTCTTGGATTTATGTTTCCAGTAGCCGAGGAAGAAATTCTGCATATCTGTTTTCTACGTGTTTTCCTATAGCATGTTTTTCTCCACAAATAGTTGTATGTTTTTTCTTATAAATACCTTTGTAAAGGACCAAAGAAGTTAGTAGTAATAGTGATAGTTTTATTGTGAAATCGAAGTCTTAGACTCTGTAATTCCTTGGCATTTTGTGTCCCTGTTTTTAATATGAAGACCATATGTTTCATGGAAATCTAAAGGAGTTTTCTTGGAGTTGATTGAGAAAGCATAGCCTAATCAGTTGCAGAGGGCCCCCGCGCTGAAGAAGGTTTCATTTCATTTTATTTTTCTTCTTCTTGTTAGCTGTAAATTCATTATTTTCCTTCACAATGTTTATAACCATTTTCTTACTAACAATGTTTGTAATGCAATTTTCATCATTTTCTTATTAATAGTATTCATAATTTAGAGTAGCTTCTTTTTGCTTGATCTCTTTCTAGTTTTTATCAGTAATTAGAAGTTGAAACTCAGTAATGTAATCTAGTTCACTTCATTCACTGTTTTACTAGTCTTTAAATTCTCAATTAGACTGATCAGTGCCATTTACTGTCTTTGCCATTTTATTTATAGTTTACTGACTCATGGTGTTAATGATTTTTTCTGAAAAACCCTTCAAGTTGATAATTCATCCTAAACTAAGTGGTTGAACATTTCATTTATGCAATGAGTCTTTGCTGCATCTCTGTATTTGTTTTCCCTTAGAATAATGAAGTACAAAATTCCTCAAATGTCATCCCAAGGAGACTTTCTCCCAAAATTGAGAGGCAGAGTAACTAAGTATTTCATTTAGTTTTATTTCTGTAATTAGTTAGAAATCAATTTCAAATTTCACTTTTGGTTTTAATTCATGATTTGGAAATAATAGTGAAACAGGAATAGAAACTTTGTTTTCATTTCTTGCTTAAGCTCTGCTTGCAAGTCTTTCTTAAGCTTTGTTTTCATCTTTAGATTTTGAGCAGTCTTTATGAAAGTTAGATTTATGTTTTTGATAATTACATTGTAAATCATTAGGAACTAAAGACCAAGAACCCCCAAAACAACATAAAACACAAAAAAAACAAAGCAAGAAGGGTTATCTAGCACAAACAATGCACTACACTTCATAAGTTTACGATACCTGGATTGATAATTTATGTAGAGCAATTTAGGACACTAAATTGACCAAACAGTATGCGCTTGTTTTTGGTATTATATGTTGATGATTTATTCTTGACAAGGGAAGAACCTATTATTCTCCAATGTAAGAGGGAGCTGGCCTCTAAGTTTGAAATGAAATAACTTGGTTTGATGTACTACTTCCTAGGCATAGAGGTATGGCAAAGACCTAGTGAGATTTTCCTTTCTCAAGGGAAATATGTTTTCAAGTTGTTGGAGAGATTTGGAATGGTGGAATGCAAGTCCATGGCCACCCCGATGGAGATGAACTTTACGAAGCTATGGTGAAGTTGTGGAACATGATCTGGAATATCTTTTTGAGTTACGATAACTGATTGGGGCACTGATGTTCTTAGTGAACACTAGAATAGAAATATGTTTTGTTTTCAACACTCTGAGTTCATTTATGGTGGAGCCACTACATGAACATTGGGTTGCTGCTAAGCATGTGCTGAGATACTGACATGGTACTATTAATCATGGATTAAGATACACTACCGGAGACATGAGACTTCATGGATAGATTGATGTTGTTTGGGCCCGAAATGTTGTTGATAGGAATATCACACCAGGGTGTTGTTATAGTCTGGGGTATGCCATGCTATCTTAGATGAGCAAGAAGCATGAGTCTGTTTGCTTAAGCACAAATGAGGCTAAGTACATTTTCGCTAGCATGGCTAGATGTGAGGCATTATGGTTGAGGAAGATATTGAGAGTTGTTTGAGAAGGTGCTAGATACAACTCTGAAATGCTGTGACAACAAGAGTGTGATCTAACTTTCAGAGAATCACATGTTCCACGATAGGTCCAAACACATTGAGATGAGATATCACTATATTTGGGATATGGTGGATAGAGGAGTTGTAAGACTCCATCATATTTCGAGTGATGAGAAGATAACTGACATTATTACCAAGCCTTTGATGAAAGGGAAGTTCTTGGTCTTTAGAGAGATGCTTAGATTAGTATATGTGACCCTTCCAAGAAGGGGTCACAGTTGATATTGAACACTGAGCTCTGGGAGCTCCTGGGGCATGGGTTACTCCTTTGGAGCTATAGGGTTGGAGGCTCCTTGTCATTTTGATAAATTGATCTCCCCTAGTCAAGTATGGGACTTGACAGAGTACATACCGCATCATGCATCCTACCCACAAGCCGAGCTTATTGGGATTGCCACTCATCTGGCCAATGAGTGAGGAGACTTAGGTTTGGAGGATCTTTATCCATGGTGGATGCATCTGGTAAATTGATCTCCCTAAGTCCGGGGTGCATGGTGTTCAACCACTTGGTCACTAAGGATCAGGTTGGGTGACATAGGGTTTGGAGGATCATTGTCACTTGTGGCAAATTGATCTCCCCTATTGTCAAAGATATATGGTTAGGAGGATCTTTACCCCAGTGGTAAATTGATCTCCCCTATTGTTATTGGATATAAGGTTTGGAGGATCTTTACCCTAGTGGTAATTTTATCTCCCCTATAATGATTGTTCTTCTTTAGATAGATACATCATTGTTCATTAGATGAGTAGGATGAGGCGAGATGTGATATGATGCAATGATCATGAGGCAAGTACATTTGAGTTGAGGCTTATGATGCAGCCATAAATTCTTCCCTAGCTAAGAGGGAGAGTTAAAAATTGGAAATTGAGGGAGATATTTCCTCCTTGGAGAATCCCAACAAATCATAAGGAGACCCCACTTGCCCTTGGAAAAAAAATTGTACATGGGAAAATATTATTTTTGTTGCTGGTCCAAGTCAACTCAAATTTGTCAAGTTGGCCTAAAGGAGAAATTCGACCTCCTAACCCACATAAATACACCTAACTTGGAATCACTTGGAGGAATCATCATCACACATCACACCTTCTTCATTTGGTTCACAAAATTTTGAAATTGCAGGCTCAAGTCCAAACGTGCAAAGGAGGCAAAGGATATTTCTGTTGACTGCATTGATCTGTTTTTGCATCTTTGAACAACATTGACTTTGGGATATTTGACTTGATTTGATCAATTTTTTTGGATCTGTTTTGGAAGGCTGCATTGGATGAGCTATTGACCAAATTTTTATGGGCACATTGACCATAGATCTAAGGCTGGGGTTGACCGCATGTTAATTGTTGAATTTGACCAAATTATTGGAGGAATTTTGGATATGTTTCGACAGAGTTTGATTGAGGAAAACAGGCTGCATTCTTTGAATGGTTAACCAAAATTTTTGGATTTGCTTTGACGATTGGCTTTGGATTGGTTAGGGTTGCATTGACTATTGTTGAGTTTGACTTTGAATGGGCTGAAAATTGCAAGATTGGAATTTGACCATATTTGACCATATTGCTTATCTTTGATTGGATATTGGATTATTGATTGGGATTTTCAAGGATCTAACCTTTGAGGAGTTCTTGGATGTACTTGGACTATGCCTCTTTGCTGAACATTTTATGAACATCTAATGGAAGAAGAATATGGTTGGGTTTTCCCCTTTGTGGGGATTTTCCCTAGTCTTTGACCTAAATCTCTATGTCTCATTGATCTTGGTTGTCTTCTGTTGTGCATATTTTATATTGTTATATCTACAATAACTTATTGTTATTAGGTAATTGAAATTGAAATTGGAAAAGTGATTGCTACTAAAAGAAGGAATTGTTAAATTGGTTGTTACAACATAGAACATTGAAAAAATTAACATTACATCCATATAATGTATTTTCCAACCCATAATAGAAGCAAGAGAAACAATGGTTCTGATAGAAGTGTACTTGGAAACTAGAGCAAATGTCTCATCATAATCTACTCCCTCTTTCTCAGAGAAACCTCTTGCCACAAACCTTACTTTGTACTTTTCAATGCTACCATTTATTACATGCTTGATCTTATAGATCCAATGGGAAGCCACCTCTAACTTATCCTATGTCTCAGAACTATCACCCACACATCGTACTTCATGGTGGACTAATGCACCTCCATCATGACAACATTCCAAACTTGTTGGCTTGATGTCTCTTCATGAGTGGAAGGCTCATAATCAATGGTGTGGCTCATCAATGCCATATAACTAGAATACCTTTGTGGTTTTTTACTCTATTTGAATGTACCTTTAGGAGCTGCATGTCCCGCGTTCTGCAAAGTATCACGAAGGCATGTTAATCTATTTGTAGTCATAAGAACATCTCCTGGTGGTTTTGCTGAATCCTCTTAATTGTTTGAGGGACGAGTAATTAGTCTATAGGAACGCGTACATGCATTTCTTGGAGTCGCGTGTTCTTCATCATCAATCTCCATGTGGGACTCTTTGGACTTCCTGAAGGCTACCTCCTCATCAAAAGTAACATCTCCACTGATCTCAATTTGATGTCGTTCAGGAATGTAGATCCGATATGCCTTCGAAGTCTCATTGTATCCTATGGAGGTACCCTTCTTCCTAGAGGATTCCAACTTCTTACTCTTCTCGTTGGGCATGTGAACATATAATGGACAAAGAAAGATCCTCAAAAGAATGACCTTTGGTTTTACTCTTGTGAATGCTTCCTCAAAAGTCTTGTCTTCAAATATTCAGTGAGGACTTTGGTTCTGAACATAAACAATTGTGCTAGCAACTTCTATGCGTAAGAACATGGCTAGTTCCTAATCATGGATCATTTCCTGCACTGTTTCCACAATGGTTATGTTCTTCCTTTATGCTATTCCATTATTTTTAGGATTGTAAGGAACAATCCATTCCCTCTCGATTCTTGCCTTCTTGCAAAAATCACTGAAGTCCTCGGAAGTATACTCCTCTCCATTATGTGATCTCAAGACTTTGATTTTCCTTCTTGTCTAGTTCTCCACTTATGCCTAGAATTCCTGAAACTTGTTGAAGACTTCACCCTTGGGATTCATAAAGTAGATCTAAGTGTTTTGGGAGAAATAATCAATGAATGTTACTTAGTACAAGTAGACACCCAAGAAAGTTGTAGTCATAGGTCCATTTACATTTGAATGTGCTAGATCCAAGATCCCCTTGTATCTACTATCACTTTCTAGAAAATATCCTTTGTTATTTTTACAAAGTGCACAACAGTTGCAGATGCCATCATGCTTGATCTGAAACTCTGTAGACTTGTAACCATATTTCTTAATGCTGGAAAATCCTTGTAATGTAAGTGAGCAAGTCTTCGAAGCCACAACTCACATAAATTGATGTTATCACGGATAAATGCTTGGGTTGGTCATCCTATCAGTCTATATAATCCTCCCTCTCGAACACCAATCAATTTTGCAGATGCTATGCTTGAGCTCTTAGGCCATATAAGAACTTGTTTATTCAAGAATTCAAATTTATAGCATATATATTCTAATGCTAAGATCGAGAGAAAATGTTTCTTCAAACTTGGTACAAATAAAACTTCTTTCATGTGTAGAGAGTTTCCAGACTCCAACTAAAATGATGATGATCCAATTCCTATTCCATACTTGGCATTGTCTCCAAGTTCCACCTGTAATGTTCAATCTCTTTTTGTCACATCTGTAAGAGATTCTCAAAAAATAGTGATGTGCCTAGAGGCACCACTATCTAGTAACCAAACATCACTGTTATTCGTAATAGTGCCTGAAAGAGCAGAAACAAAGATTCTCTTCTTAGCTCCCTCTGCCTTTATAATATCTTCCTTCTGAACCTTGCCTTCCATTGGGAATCTCAGGCAACAAATAAAAATATTAAAGTTGTTGAATGCTTGTCTCTTAGGTTGACTTTGTGGCTTCTCTTTGAACAAAGCTCTAATTCCATGTTGAAGTTTGTACAAGATGAACAATAGAAACTAATTATCTGATTTGATAATTACTTCCTAATGATATTTAACAATTTTATCTTTCAAGCCACTAATATCATTGAGTAATTATACACAAAATATCAATAGTAATACAATGAAAATAGAAATATCATAAAGAGACAACCATGCACAATAGAGACAACACTTTTTCCCGAGGAAACCCAAGTTTGGGAGAAACCTAACAACTTTTCTTCTAGGTGAAATTGTTCTTCAACATGGTTCATAATTACATAAATTTGTTTAGAAATATATGCCAAAAACCAAGTCCAAGATACTAGTAAAACTTGGTTAGATACTAACCATTCAATGTTGGTCAAGCCACCAAAGAACATAAAAGTCAACACTAGTCAACTATTAGAATTTCAACTTGTGTTCAAGCTTCTTTGTGGGTGATATCCCTAGGAGAATTTTTTTCTCCAAGATGGTCCTCAAAGGGTAACCAACGACCCCTTGTAGTCACCAAATAGCTCTATGGTCCATTTTCTCCTCCACCTGAACCAGTCTTGTGGTCCCTTACCCTTATGTTATGATCACATGTTTGAGGGTGGGTCTCCCGACTCCAAAGGTATGACTTTTCATTGGTTTAGTTGAGGAATTTCGTTTACTTATCTTGGAAACTTTTGGGCATGGATTGGTGGGGGGATTCAACGGAAAGAGTGGGCTAGGTTTGTACTCTTGTCTTCTCTACCTGATTTGGTAGTTAGCTTTATATCCTAGTCCTATGAAATATCTTTTAATGACCATTAGATTTAGGGTTGACACTACAAGGAAAATCTTGATTTTGGTTGCGTGGTCCCCCTTCTTGAAATCATATACATCACTCCCCTCTGCTCATTTCAACCCCATTCATCACTTTTCCCATCTGAGTCCACATATGTCCATTGGGTCCACATAGGGTTAGTTTCCCACTCCCCTTGTCCACACTTTGGGTTGGGCTTGGAACGTTGCTCGGAGGTTTGATGCAACTAAAAAGAAAGGAAAAAGCATAATTTGGACACTTACAACAAGAAATGCACCATAAAATGCAAAATATGGTTGAGACATACAAATTTAGAAAGTGGGGAAAAGCCAAACATGAGCTCTACCCCTCATTCATGGCCATCACCCCAGTTCCTATGGGTCTTAGATGAGCCCCCTCCACATTAAGGAACCCATTATTGTCCCAACCCCTGGTGGGAAATGAGATGGCTCACCTTAAAATGGGGTATCTACTGCTATATTCTACACATCATGCTCTCATCTCCTAGAGCCCCAAGTAATTATGAAGAAAAATCAATCAAAGGAAAAAGGCATATGAAGAAGGGTGGAAAAACAAAGACCAGGGTAACTCATGTACCACCATATTCTCCCTCCTACACTCATATACCCAAGTGTGGCCTTACCTAATCGTAGCTACCCTTGTAACATGACATGTGGCTTGGTGCCTTCCCTAATCCCCACTCCATCCCATCACTATATCACATGCCACCTGCCCATTGATGGATGTACCATGGGCATGTCACCCCCTTTGAATGCCAAAACCACCTAATAGGGTCCTTGGTTAACCACATTATTGAGATTGGAGACACCTATACATGCCAAAGCCCACTATGGAAGTGCATGCCACCATTGATTTCCCACTTGATTCCATGATTTGTAAGATATTTTACTTGATTATTCTAATGATTTGTTGTATTGAAGGACAAGGGGACACATTGGATCTTATGCAGGATTGCAGAACGGTCTCCATTTTGGGGTTTGGTCTCCCTATATGAGGTCCAAACCCTCCAAAGGGCCACATTGGCTCTTGTAGGGTGAGCATTGAGAGCCATGGGCCTCCACCATAGTAGAGAGTACTTCATGGATCCCCAACACAATTCAGGGATTTCTTGTGTTCCACCTTTTGGATGAGGATGATGCACCTAGATCACCATGCCCAACCGTCTCCACACATGTACCACACACTTGGCAGATGTTCCCGGGTCTAGATGATGATGTCCGTCACTACATGAGACATAGTGAGAGTTCATGTCATCATCCTAACCCTTATAGATGATTTATAGACATTATCGATCCACTTGGAGACCCATGAGGATGTTATTGGGCCCCCACACCCACTTGGGAGCACCATAGGTGACTTGATTGGAAAACAAGGGACCCACCCATTTTCCACTATGTTTGGAGCCTTTTCACTCAACTTGGTATATTTGGACTCTGTTAGGCCTCCTTAATGGCCCAATGACTCATAATATTCATTATTTTTCCCTCTTGAGAGGCTATTCTTTGTTATATTGAGCTATCTTGGTGGGCTTGTCACCAAGTCATGTCATTATTATGTATTATTTTATTATTTGGGGATAAATTAGGCCAATTAAGAAAATCAAATCCTCTCTAGAGTTGTATAAATATGAGAGAGGCTTATTCTAACCTCTCATCATCACTTGGATTGGATTAATATCTCTTGATATATTTTCACACTTTTTGCTCGGATAAACTTTTTGGAGTTTCTTAATGCACTATGATGTTTGAATTTTTGCTATTGTCTTTGGAGCTTCTTTCTAATGCAAAGTGTATTAATGGATATACTCTCTCTCTCATGTAAGTCAAATTTTTGATGCTATTATTTTTATCTTATTTGTCAAATGCATGTAGATTGTTATCATTATTCTTGTATGGGTTAATGTAATGCAAAATTATTCTAGGACCTTCAATAAGTGATTTAATGCATGTGTTGTTCTTTGAGGGATAAGGTGAATTCTCCTAGAGGTACCTCTTAGGTTTAAAGACCTCGAAACATCATCTCTATGGAAAATTTGAAGTATAATTCCCTATTGACCTAGTTGTTGCCCTTGGAGAGGCTAGCAAAGTTTAATCAAGGCTCCTTAGCTCACATAATTTCTTGATATATGTGTATCTTGACTCCATTAAGCCAAACCAATAAGGCATTGATCCTTGTATCCCTTGGGTGGTCGAATTTACCTCTATTTTCTTCACTTTTCCAAATTCGAGGCCTAACCTTAGAGGGTCACCTAGGGCATCAAGTGAAATATTATGTAGCCATCCAAACACCTTGAAAATTGGTCCACAACTATGTTGGGGTCTTCTTAAGTCCCCCTCCAAATTTCAAGAAACTCTTATGGTGGGATATTGAGATATAGCGAGCCCTAGCTCAAGGATCATTTTTTTCCCTAAGTTTCCCTTGGATAGTGTCCTCATTTGAATCATTACACTCATTTCTCAAAATGAAATTTGTCCTTTGATCCTCTTATTTTCCATAATTAGATCAAGCCCCTCCTTGGTTGATCAAATCCACATCCTTGACCTAATTTTGGGTCCACTTGGTCTCATGTGGTCCCAAAACCTTACAACTTTAATTCCACAAAGATCACATAAATTCGAATTCTCCATAGGGACTTTCGAGTCTAGGGACCTACTTGAAAAATCATGTTCCCAAACCCTAGCCTCAAAGAACCTCTTAACCCTTCCTAGAGAGCCTATTTCCTTGCTTTTCAAGCAAGAAAGCCATACAATTGAGCCTCTCTTGTGAATAGGCCTTGTGAATCACCATTCATCCTTTCACTGGCATATTCATTATTGTGATTCTCTTATACGGGTCTCCTCCCATCAGTGAAATTCAGTAAAGAGCAGGGAGCCTTAATTGAGGTGATAATGGGTTATCGCTCCGTTGTTGCCCCTTGACCTAGTAGTTGCTCTATAGGATCCCCTCCTAGGACCCCTACTAGTTTGAGTGGTAACAAGACTTGCAATCAAAATTTGTACTACAATCAACCTCATTTAATGTTCAAACTTGGGCTTGGTCAAACTCCAGATAATTCACTCTTCTTCTATTCAAACATGCGACTGTCTTGTGTTGAAGATGTGTTAATGATTCGTTAGATGAAATGAAGATTTTTCTCATGAATATATACATGAAAAGCAGGTGCATTTGACCAAGGGTCACACCCTTTCATGGTGGGGCCAACTTGATAATTTGAAGTCTACATGAAGCCCAAAAAATAAAAATATTATTTTAATTTCCATAATTCCTTTAGACTGACTTGGAAGACTTATTGGCATGTGGGAATACTGATGCTACACAAAAAACAACAATTAAAACCCTAAATCAAAGAACATTATGTTTTCCAAATTATTATTATTATTTTTATTTTTATTTATTTTATTTAATTTTATTTTTTATTTTATTTATTTAATTTTATATTTTTATTTTTATTAATTTATTATTTATTTATTTATTTATTATTATTATTTTATTATTTTTTTTTTTTTTTTTTATTATTTTTATTATTTTTTTTATATTTTTATTTTATTTTATTTTATTTTTTTAATTTATTTTAATGTATTTATTATTATTATTATTATTATTTTTTTTTTTCGATGATTAAAAAACAATAAATATAAAACAAACTAAGAAAATGCATGGAAATAGTGGCTTTCAATTTAATTATAAGATCAAAACCACATTTCTGATGGCTACTACCTATCTCTAATTTTTTATAGTAATTTTCCTCTGTTTAGATTGGTGATATTTTTCTGCCATGATGCAACGAAAAGCTTTCAATGAAGTGTTTATACACTCTACATTAGCAATAAGTGTTCCTTGGTGGCATTAACATGTGCATCTAAGGCCTATGCTGCGGGACCACTGGTTAGAATAGTTAGGGACATTTTTCTTTATTTAGATCTTACATATGGTCTCAACGTCCTCATCAATGGGTTGCATGAAATCATGCCTTCCACCCATACAATGTCCTATGTGGCCATCATTTCTGCCACAAAGTTAATTGTGTCATTATTTCCACCATAGAAAATATATACCATAAACACTAAGCTAGTAGGGAAACCTTGCACAAATTTCTTAATAAAACTAGTTTTTTCATTTAAAGGAGTTTTAAATTATCGTTTTGTTTTCATCATCCCACTATTGATAAGGCATAACACCATTGGAATGCATGGTTATCTATAGGTCAAATACACAAGTTCTCCTTACAACTTTTATGGAACAGAGTGTTAAAAATATGCAACTGTGGTAAAATTCCACTTTGGACCACTCATTTTATGGATATGATGATTGCATTGAATTTATCTTTCCTAGAGGACCAAAATCGACCTAAAGATCACCTCATTTGGACAAGCGGAAGTTGAGTTATGAATTATTTTATTCATACATATATTCTGGATTAGGTCGACCCTATGCACATGTACCAGTGGACAGGTCAAGTGGACCCTCATGGAAGCTTATAAATAGAATATACCTAAGCTAATTTGGACACATTGATCAAGAAATCTTCTCATCTTCTATTTTGTCCTTGCTTGCACAGGTACGATGGAGGAAGCTCACACAAGGGTCCAAAACTACAGGGTGAAGCTCGCACTGAACTAGGGTTTTCTGATTCCTGGTCACTGGCACAAAACTGAGCAATTTAGTCCATGGTCATTGGCACAAAGTAGTCATGAGAGTGACTAAGGACCCTTGGATGTTGGCACAGAGTCTTCATGAGAGCGACTGGGAGTTTGGGTCAATTTGGTCCTCTGTCACCCGCACAGAATGGTATGGGAGCAACCGAGCTGCATAATCACTATCATGCAATTCAAAGAGAGCGACCAAGTTTATCATACTCACTCACACAAATCCTCCTCCCTGTGTCTAGGACTCTAACATGAGATTTCAGTGTTTTGAAGATTTCGCTTAGTGATAGAAGTGTTCAACAGTGTGAAAATTCCTTAAACTAGAATCCCTATTGCAGCAATTGATGATATTTCTCCTACTTGTTAGACTTACATGAAAAGGTTATTTGCAGTTTCCTATGACAAACATCGAAATGCATACACTGCATCCTACACCATTTAAAATAATATGTCGAAACAAGAAACTAAACAATAGATAAAGATACAACACAAATGACACAGTTGTTTTTGGACAAATGTCCCCGGAAAAACCAAATGTGGGAAAAATGGTGTAGCAGATTTGAGGGTTTTTATTATTAAGCATAAGTTATTTATGAATACAACCTCTGGATGCCTTGTTGGCAATCCAATACAAATAATATCACTAGACAGAAGAAATTAGTGAGATTAGCTCAGTCTACATTGTAAGTCCCGACTGATTCGACAACTAAGCCAACAAGTCCCCGACTACTTTTGCACCGCCCCTACGTCGTCCTGCGTCAGCCTCTAAGGCACTCCATCACCTTTGCTAGGAATAGATTTTCTCTTAAGAGTTGATTCCAACCCTCCTGGCTTAGAACGTCAGCCTCCTCATCAAATTTCGGACCTCTGCATGGAAGGCTTCTACGCTGCCCTGTGTGGGTCCTGCATGAGCCCTTCCTGGCTCTGTGTTACCCTCTCTACCAACTGCACTACCTCCACTATGTGTCTCTCTACCTCTCTCTTGGCTACGGAAAAGATCCTCCAGCCAAAACTCTCTTTGCCCCTCTCTACATGATCACTATGAAATCACTGCGCTGCCTCTAGCTTCACAATTCGATCTGACTAATCAACTCTCTGTGTTTTTTCCAAATGAACCTCAAGCCTCCTTAAATAATCTTCTCGTTGACATTCAACAACCGAGATTAGAAGCTAATCAATGTCTAATATCATTTTTGCTTGATCCTCATCTTCTTATAGAAGTTACACCCATAGTTAGATTAATACCCCTTAATTATTTTAATTTCCTAAGTTTAGACTTAGGGACCCATTAAAAATAATTAATTATTTTAATAAAATTGTCTCCGGGTGGAATTTCCCAAAACACTTTTTGGGTTCTTTGGAATACATGCGTCCAAACCTCCCAGTAAAATTTGAGACTTAGAGCACATCTGATGCTCCCAGAAATCAACACTCCCTCTTAGTGAGGAATGAGCTCTAGCAATGCCTCCCACTAAAGCATCACCCTGACTTCATAACATCGTCCTATGTGTTGCTGATGTATGACATGCTATCCACCAACTACTGCGCTGCTACTGCAACTGTACTGTTGCTGACACTGTACAGCTCCTTCTGAATTTTTGCATCTGCATTGTTGCTAGTACTGCCACTGCCAATGACCCCTGCATTGCAAACTACTACTGCTACTACATAAAAGATCTCACTGCTGCTAGTTTCATGCTATCCCTCTGAAGCTACTTCGCTACTGTTGCTACTGCAGTGTGCCTCCCTACACTGTTGCAACTCTGCAATACGCTGCTCAGACTTGGCGTTCTAGCCACTGCATCTATCGCTCCAACACTCCTCTGCACTATCTGACACTTAGTCCATCCCGCTACTATTGATCTGGGCTCCCGTAGCAAGGTATTGATCCAAGAGGTGGGCTCCTCAAGAATCTTGCCCATTTGTAGCTCTTTCAAACTACAACTCCAAATCAGCCCACCCCCCTCCTAGAGGTATCTAGTCTCTCATGGAAAACTCCTCCTCCTCGATTTTCGCAGGAGAAACCTTCAGATCATGCTTATCATCTTTGTCATTCTTCCTAAGAGGACACTGTGTTGCATAATGACCATGTCTCACATGCACTCCTCTGATACCATGTGAAAATTCCTTAAACCAAAATCCCTACTGCAACAATTGATGATATATTTATCCTACTTGTTAGATTTACATGAACAAGTTATTTGTAGTTTCTTATGGCAAACATCGAAATACATACACTGCAACCTACACCATTTAAAATAATACACCGAAACAAGAAACTAAACAATAGAGAAGGATACAACACAAATGACACAATTTTTTTTGGACAAACGTCCTCGGAAAAACCCAATGCAAGAAAACCAATGCAACAGATAAGAGGGTTATTATTAGTAAGAATAAGTTATTTCCAAATAAAACCTCTGGATTACTTGCTAGAAATCTATTACAGAGAATATCACTTGACAAAATAAATTAGTGATATTACCTCACTCTAAATTACAAGTCCCCACTGATCCAACTGTTGAACCAACGAGTCCCCGGCTACTTCTACACGGCCTCTGCATGGGCTTGCGTCAACCTCTAAGGCACTGCGTCACCTATGTTGGGAATCAATTTTCTCTCAGGAGCTGATTCCAACACTCTCGACTCAGAATGTCAGCCTCCTCAACAAATTTCGGACCTCTGCGTGGAAGGATTCTCCGCTGCTCTACGTGGGTCCTGCGTGAGCCCTTCCTGGCTCTACATCACCCTCTCTGCCAACTGTGTTGCCTCCATTGCATGTCTCTTTGCCTCTCTGTTGAGTATTCTCGGCTCCAGAGAAGATCATATAACCAAAAATCTCTCTACCCCTCTCTGCATGCTCACTACGAAATCATTGCATTGCCTCTAGCTTCAACAATTTGATCTGACTGATAAACTCTCTGTGTCTTTTCCAAATGACCCTCAAGCCTCCTTAAATAATCTTCTCATTGGCATTCAATGACCCAGATTAGAAGTTAATCAATGGCTAAGATCATTTGTTCTTGATCCTCGTCTTCTTCTAGAAATTACACCCATAGTTAGATTAATACCCATTAATTATTTCAATTTCCTAAATTTAGACTTAGGGACCCATTAAAAATAATTAATTATTTTAATAAAATTGTCTCTGGGTGGAATTTCCCAAACACTTTTTGGGTTCTTTGGAATACATGTGCCCAAGCCTCCCTACCAAATTTGAGACTTAAAGCACATCTGATGTTACCAGAAATCAATAGGCAACAGGATATAGGCAGTGATAATACATTATATTTATATGAATCAGAGTTTTGATGTTTAGATGAATTTCATGGATATTCTAGTTGTTGTGAAGATATGGATCATTGTACTCTCTTTTTATGAATCAATTGATGACAATACATTAGAATAAGATTTGCTAGGGTTTTCCCCATAGTGGGTTTTGTCTCTGACCAATCCTGGTGCCTCTACGTGTGCATGCTTTTATTCTCTTGTTCCTTTATGTTCCGCTACATTGATGATGATGTTATTGTTATTTCTACATAGTTGCATATGTTGGTGAATAATGATGTAAATATGTATAATGTTATAATGCTATGGGGTGAACTTAATGTATTAATGAAGAAATGCAATTATCAAATCAAAGAACAATGTAGCCCTATGAAAAATTAGCATGGTATCAGAGCTGGGCTGAAGAAAAGCCATGGAGATGACCCCCATGGAGAAACTTTGGATGGAATCAAGAAGAGGATGGTGGAGACCTAAAATAATTCTAGGGTATGAAGGAAACCCTAGGTAGTTAGTGCATAAGGATTTGATGGTTAGGGTTTGAGAGAAGCCCTGGTTTATGACAAAGACTTGATATTTGTTGTATGAAACTATAACATGGTCTATGTGAAGATTCTCAAGCACTTGGGATATATTTGATGAAGCCCTATATGGCTTGGTTGTTGATAAAGTTGATTGAAGGAAACATTCTTATGTGGACTATGGATAGTGATGACTCTTTAAGGAAGAATCAAGAGGGAGAGGATCACCTCTCATTGAAGATAAGTACTCCTTGACTTATGATATTTCTGTATGTATTTACTCTTGTTTAGACTTATGGATATGATTATTATGATTATTGTTTTGATCGTCGCTTATACTTCTTGCATGAATATTTGAGTATGTGGATGTATATAACCTCCTTTATGAGATGTGATAAGTGGATCCCTCTTAAGGATCATTTGAGATGCAGGAAAGAAAAGCTAGATCTGGAAAAAGGTAAAAAAGCACTTGATGAAAAGGTGACAAGCACTACAAGCTGCCTATGAGAAGGTGTTCAGGTATTTGAACACCATAAGGTATGAAAGGTATATTGTTTCAATGCTATGTTTCAGCTATAACATTGGATGACTAGGTAAGCCTTATGGTATCTTGAGAATGTATCCTTCGCAAATGGCTCATGCTTTCATATGAAAGAGATTTGGATTTATCATTCCTATGAGGAAATAGTGCACCTGGTATTGAATATTTTGATCATGTTGATCTTCTTGATTCTATGAGGTTACTTATCATTGATCTTGGATATAGTGGCATAACTTGAAGTTTGGCTAACATATGTTGTTCATGGAGATGCTGATTCCGTGAAGAAGGCCAGTACCTTGACTCTAGTAAATGATACTCTTGATACTTGACATGATGGATCTCTTATCGAATTTTACCACATTGATACTGATAATTCTTGTGATAAGTATGATGAAAGTATGTTGACACTCGTGTTGTTTTGGTAAAGTTTTATTGAATGAATTGAATTGGTACTATGGTAACCTTGATGATAGAAATATGGAATTGATACTCTAGATATATTATTAACCATGGTCATGTCTTTGAAAGTAATTATGGCATATGGTAACACTGAATGTCCAACTTGATGGATTGACTTGATAGAAGTGATATTGTGTTCATGATCTTTAAAGTATATTGTCACACCTGTCCGATGTCCCTATCATGTGAATATAACCTTTGATGAAAGTTTGATGTCATGATGTAATGATGTAATAGCTAATGTGAACATGTTATGACCATGGTGGATATATTTGATTCTATCATCTAATAGATTTTCTATTGCATGACTCTAGTAAAGACAGGTTAATGACATGAAAGAAGACGAATGAGGTAGATTCCCAATCAAAGGGAGAATATTTTATCAATATTCTTACTCTTATTACCCTTTTCATTCTATACTGTTAGAATATGATTTATGTGCATTTGACATTATTGATCTATAGCAAGGTTTTAGATCTGAAGCCTATACAGAAATTAGGATTTATGCTCTAGTCGTAGGCATAGAACTGGGAATACTTGTCCCTGGATGCATGCATGCTAAGGCCCAGGTAGCATCCAGGCAGCTAAAGTCACTCCCATTCTAACCTGAAGGGAGCATCTAGAGGTTAGACTACTGTTGACCATCATCTGAATATTTATGAAGCTATCTGAACTCTAAATCAAGATTCTCACCTGGAGGATGTCAGTTACACAGATAAGTAGCAGATATATGAAAGATTTTAAAGCATGGAGGTTTGAATGTTTGCAGGTGACCATGACATACATATAGATATGTCATTATGTTTTAAGTTTGTGCTATAAGAGTTTGAAATGATTTGGTTGATTGATATATATGAGTTGTATGATGTCTGATGATGACCCAAATCTCTGATTCAATGATTGAGATATGTTTTATGATAGCAAATTTGGATATTGACATGATGTCCAATGTTTTGACTTGATGACTGATGATTTGCCTTGATGACAATGATATGTGAGCATAATGACTTCCTATGACTTTTATTATGAGAATGAATTAATTGATATTGTGTGGTTGATGAAAACCTATTGGCATGATAATAGATGATGTCATGACTTGATGAAAACCTATCTATCATATGATTCAAAGAATTGACACTGAGATATTGATGACTTTTGATATTAGTATTGATCTGGCTTCTAAAATTTAATGAGATGATTTATATGATTTGATTGCACAATAAGGATTTATGGAAGGTTGGGCATGATGGTTTGGTAAATGTTATGGTTGTAGTGAGAATTTCATAAAGCAAGCTCCCCCGATCCAGATATGTCCGCATTGACAATTATATGATGAAGGCATGATAATGTGTTGATCTAAGCCTTTAACTTTGAAGTGTTCCAATGTATGACTTTTATTTTGATTTTGGTTTTTATGTACCGATGATCTACTTTTCTCAGGTAAAGAGCCTCCGATGATATAAGAGGGAGATGGATTCTGAAGCTCGTAATAATGTATCATGGCATGATGAATTGATTTATGAAGTTGGGAAAATATAATATATATTGTGAAAATATTGAAGAAGTATTGCAAATTGGAAATGAAAATCCTTGGACACTTCAATTTGAAGTTCAAAATGTTGTTGAACTTGACATGGAATCTAGCGATTGGTTGAAGCATTGATGTTTTGTTTTGAACATCCATTTGTATATATATGATGTGCATAGAACCTGAATAAGTTCATGATTGAGTCGCTTCATACACATTTACAGAAATAATCATCATGATATGATCTATTCTTGGTCTGAGATATTCTTCCGATCATATATGATTTTATGGATATGTGGATGTTGATTATTGATGAGATCATCACATATGAGTGTTGTCTTAGTATGAGATCTGCCATGATGAGAGGTCCGTGGCACAACTGAGGATATGGCGTTGCTAGCATGACTAGCTATGAGAAGGATAAAGAAGCTCCTTAGAGAGTTGTATGAGCATGATCTGGATATGACATGGACACATTGTGATAATAAAGAGTGGGATCTGATTGGAAAATAATCCCATATATATAGTTGGGACCGCAATACTCTTACATATTGAGACAATTCAACTGTACGAGACAAGCTTAGGCTTGTGGTTGGCACCTCCTTGAGGGGGAGGATGATTATGGTATCCTTTTCTGTTTTATATGATTATTTATGCTCTAACATGATTTTATTTGATGTCCTGTATAAACAGGAGACAACTGTTACTGATAGATGATGATTACTTGATACAAGTACGATGACATGAGTATGGTGAGAACAATGTTGATCGAGGACACCGAGCCATACTCTTCCACCTTGTTTGATTATCTCTCTCTGTCTGGCCAACTGTTGTGGAGGCTTGGGGACATGAGATCCTTACCTTTGGTAAATCGGGTATCTTGTCCAAGATAGGATTATGATGTAGGTGTTCTACCACTTGACTATTCAGGGTCATTGACGAGAAGATCAATAGGCAATAGGATGGTTTGAGTAGTAGCTCCCCTATATCACCTATTTCTCGATATGGGGTTGTAGTAGTAGCTCCCCCATGAGATTCCAGGTTGAATAGAAGCTCCCTGATGTGGTTTGTTAGGTAGCCAAGACCCCACGTAACGATTTTGGGGTTTAAAGCCTAGAAGTTAGGGTAATAATATTGTAAATCTCCGAAATGCACGGAGCACGAAATGTAATAGGTCGAGTCAAGGGGTTTTCCACCCAAAAATAATATAGAATAATAGGAAGTAAGTCGGCCTGCCCATGGTCTGCGGACCATGGGAATGTATAAATAGAGTGAGGCTCTAAGGGTAGAAAGCAAGTTTTTGACTAGATTTGAGGTGTCATGGTTTGGTGAAAGTAATTGGTATTCTACGTCTGTAAGTTGGAGTCAAGGGTGTTAGTGGGTAGATAGAGGCTCCGCAGCTATGTGTACGGAGGCTTGATAGAGTTCGCAGCTGTGTGTGCAGACCCCTGCAGCTATGTGCGTAGGGAAGAAAGAAGATTGTACTGAAACAAACATATTAATAAAGATAAGTTGTTTATGAAATATCAGGGATCTATTGTATGCATATGTTATATGAGTTTATATCTCTAAAGAATTATGATTACACGCACTGGGTTTTATTGTTAAATGTTTGCTTAAAGACTGTAACAAGAAGATCAGATCTATAACAATTTCATTAATAAGAAAGTGCACCTACGTAGATCTACGCGAAAGCCCGATAGCAGTACAGAGTGGCGCAAGGCCGCAAAACGGTTCGCAACCCCTCTAGACCACATCAAGACATCCCAAGGGTGCAAAAACCTGGTTCCAGCACCCTCCCCTGCTACCTTAGGTGAGACCTCAGTCCATGCTCCGCGGACTATTGCTGAAAGCGCCAGTAGCTGCGGGACTTGTTTGGCTAATAACTCTTCCGAACCTAGGTCAGGGCCCAATAAGCCAACACATGGTTCCATTGCTGGGACCAGGATCTGCCTAAGGGATGTTTGATGTCTGAAGTTTGGAACCCTATGAAAAAAGAGATTGCAGATTGATTGGATCAGAAGTGGTACAAGTTCGTAGGTGGCCTTAAAACACCTCTGCGCAAACCAAAAGTTTAGCATGGTGAACACGATCAAGTTGCCTGTATTCAAAGGAGTAGGTAGTGAAGATCCAGAACAATTTTGGTTTGTAGTAAGGGCTGTGTGGGAAGCGCACGGAGTTACAGACGATAATATTACAAAAATGCTACCCTGGTAAGTGCACTACAAGATCGTGCGCTGACTTGGTATATTAAGCACTCTAGCGATCACCCCAATGCGGGAATAGGAGAGATCTGGGATGCGCTAAAAAAGGAGTTTAGTCAGCCGAAATCAGAGACACAATCGATTATAAGATTCAAGGAGATCATGATGCTGCCAGGAGAAACCCCTTGGGATTTGGATCAGAGACTGAAGAATACGATCCGAGAGGCTAACATGACACTAACGAATATGCAACACTGTGCATGGTTTGTGGCAACTTTAACGCAGCACCTGAGGATAGCGCTGTCATAGCAGAAGATCTCGACCTAGGCTGAAGCATTAGAAATAGCGATGAGGTTGCATGAGACTCCAATACAGGATCCTATGTTGGGAGTTCAACAGATCCATGCACAAATACAATATCTATGTTTGGAAATGCAGATTCTGAAACAGGAGAAGGCACCTAGGCTAGAAGTATGCGAGGAGGTGTGGTGTGTAAAGTGTAAAGGCTAGGGCCATGATAAGGATCATTGTCTGATATTCACAAACTACTTGATAGGAGGGAGACCAATGCCATTGCGACCAGAGGCACAAGCAGGGCCAAGCACGACACCCTTGCTCTAGTGCGCAATATTTCAGGTGGGAGGAAAGCACAACATGAACAACTGTCACCTACTGCAAAAGTTTACCCAGATCCCCCAACAGCTATTTTGCAATTTTTGTAGATCGGTGGGCCACGATGAATGAAACTGTCGTAGTTATGAATTATTGATGGATCAAACACCGGCCTATAGGATGCAGACTGAGGCACAAGGTTAGGATTCAACCGCAGTGACAGCACGCAGTGGGTTCCAGGAGTGGGGACGAGGACAGGGAGGAATGGGGCTAGGAAGGGGCCACGGGCAGCTAATTTGTTACAATTGTGGAGGACCACAACACTACGCGTGAGATTGTACCAACCCGACCAGAATATCGTGCCCCTACTGCGAGCAGTTCGATCATGAAATTATAGATTGCCCCACATTGATAGCGTAGATCCGTGAGAAAAGGACAGCGCAACCTACAGTGACGCAGAATGTCCAAATGATGAGGTCCGAATTTCACGAGGAAGACCCCAATGTGAACATGATGCTCAGAAGTGGCGCAACCACAGGGGAGGATAAGGGGAAACTAACCAAGGAAGACACAAGGGTTCGCAAGGAGACATGTCTGAAAGCTAGGAAGAGCTTCACAGAGGTCTCTACCCTAGGTAGTAAGGATCAACCCGAGCCGAAAAGGGATCCCTCGATGCTAACTACCTTTTTAGAGACATGCATGAAATTGCTTCGTGACAACAAGGCAGTTAAAGGATTACAAGAGTTGATAACTAGGTGTGTAGGGTTAGGTGAACCTCGTGTGGTCCAAAAATTGGGGAGACATGCTTCACGTATTGGACGGGAAATGCTATTAATGGCGCAGATTGGTGATTATGAGATGGATCAGATCATTCTAGACTTAGGATCAGATGCAAACGTGCTACCTAAACAGACTTAGGAGAGCATGGGCAAGCCCACACTACAATGGTCTCCCATTCAATTGCGGATTGAAAACCAATAGAAGATCCTGCCCATGGGGAGACTGCAAGGAATCATAGTAGATATAGAAGGCGTGAGCACAAAAATAGACTTTGAGGTAATAGAAGTCGTGGATGACAGTAGTTCTTACCTTGCATTGTTAAGGATAGACTAGGCCACAGATATGAATGGGGTCATTAATTTAAAGAAGCGGAAAATGATATTTGAGAAGAAGTCACTCCACGTAGTCATTCTGCTAGACCCAGCTGAAGGAGTGCATTACACTGAACTGTGTGCGACGAAGGAAGTGATGATGAACTGGATTGTATCTACAAGATCACTGCACGAAATCAAGATTGGGTCAATCCGACTGCAGAGGGAAGAATATTGTGGGGGCATGCAAAGTCCTGCACTACAGATTCAGATGAGGAAGACGAGCGGTGGCATAATCGATTGAATAGAGTAACAATGTTAAACTGCAAGATGATGACTAGGTCGTTGTATTGCGTAAAAGCTCAGGATCGAGAACTGCTGATGTATGATGGGCTGACAATGGTAGATGAATTCCTGCCCAAGTTTGAAAGTGCAGTACCAGAGCACCAAGGGTTTGATGCGTTAAAATGGGCATTGCACGCGATGCCTGCGCGTTGGTGGGGAACACATGAAGGAACCTTTGAAGACTGGCGCGACTGCAGGTAGATGATGCAGATAAGGTTTGAGAAGTCAGAACTACAAAAAACTGAAAAGTACGATGGGCGTGATGACCCACGCATGCACTTCACTAGATTGACCCAGCCCTATGGAGAAGAGCCTCAACCGGAGTGGGTACACTTATTTCATCATACCCTGGATGTCATCCTAAGGAACTGGTATACTGAGATAGAACTCTGACATGGTACGGGCGAATGGGATATCTCATGTGAAGGGTTTTTGTTGACATCCTATTTGAGGACTAATGGATGGACACTGTTGACGATGCGTTACAAGTGGTGAAGGCTACCATTTTCAAAGTACCATTGGAACTAGAAGAAAGAGTGCAGCCAGACTGGTCGCACCAGTTGAGCTGGGCCCTAGAATGTTACAACATACAGGTTGAAGATGATGAGGATGATCCAAGAAACATCAATATTCCAGAAACAGAGGGGAGTCGCAAGGTGCGCAGACCAACGATTGAATACGCCAACATCACCGCGCCGCTAAAAACGAAACATGTGAACATTGGTACGGAGGAGGAGCCAAAGTATGCAATGCTTGGGGACTATTAGGATGATGCAACGGTGGATAAGGTTGTCGAGTTACTTCGTGAATATCAGGATTTACTCTTGACCAAAATCACGGAGTTAAAAGGAATCCTCGGTGACCTAGGAATGACGAAGATAACTCTAAAGCTGAATGCCAATCCAGTTAAGCAGCGACCCTATCAGTTGAATCCGAATATAAAGCAAAGTTCTGCGAAGAATTGGATAAAATTCTTGCAGCAGGCATAATTGAACTAGTGGAGGAATCCGACTGGGTAAGTCCTATGGTTGTATAGGAGAAAAAATAGAAGGGAGAAATTCGCATCTGTGTGGATCTTAGGAAGCTCAATGATGCATGTGTTAACAATCCATTCCCAACACCATTTACAAACGAAGTATTGGAAAATATTGGGGGATAGGAAGCCTACTCCTTTATGGACGGTTTCTCGAGGTACCACCAGATCAAGATTGCACCGAAGGATAGGAGTAAAACAACTTTCACTACCGAATGGGGCTGTTTTCAGTATACGGTGATGTCCTTTGGACTAAAGAACGCGCCGACGATATTCTTGCACATTGTGGTAGCTGCATTCAAGGAATTTATACATAAGCTTTTAGAGGTATATCTTGATGATTGGACTGTATTTGGGCTAGTTAAGAAACATACCGCGAGCTTACAGTTAATGCTGGATACTTGCCGACAACATCAGATTGCACTAAATATAAAGAAGTGTACTTTCCTCGTCCCCTTCAGGAACTTGCTTGGCCATGTGGTCTGCAAGCAAGCCCTGATGGTAGACCTGATGAAGATTGTTGTCATACTAAATCTGCAAGCGCTGTGAAGTGTCAAGCAGCTGTGCACCACGCTAGGACACACTGGTTACTATCGAAATTTCATTAAGAGCTATGCGCAGATCACGACACCAATGGAATAGTTGTTAAAGGATGCTACATATTGTTGGAATGAGGAATGTAACAAAAGTCTAGAAACACTCAAGGAAAAGATGGCATCAACTCCTATATTGGTCTTTCCGAAATGGGACATCGAATTTCATGTGCATGTTGACGCGTCGTGTATCGTGTTGGGGGCGGTACTCACATAGGAAGGAGCGGAAGGAATTGATCACCCGATCGCGTTTGCAAGTTGACAATTGTCCAAAGCTGAGGATAAATACTCCACTACTAAGCGTGAGGGATTGGCAATTGTATATGTGCTCTAGAAATACCACCACTATCTACTCGGAGGACACTTTAAGACGTATACTGATCACTCTGCACTAAAATACCTAGTGAATAAGCTTGTGTTGGGGGGGCGCATTTGTAGATGGTTGCTATTGTTTTAGGAATATGATTTTGAAGTCATCGTAAAGCCGGGGCGTCTAAATGCAGGCCCAGATCACCTATCCCGAATTGAGAATTGTGAAGAACCCACAAACCTAGAGGAGGGACTACCTAATGCACAACTCTATGCAGTACGCGTTGTAGATGGCCACTTTGAGGATATAATCCACTTCTTAACCATAGGAACCGCGCCACAGGGGTATTCAGTTCAGCAGAAGAAAGAACTGGTGATACGCATTGCAGACTTTACTATTATGGCAGGGCACCTCTACAAAATGGGCAACAACGAAATATTACGCAGATATGTACCAGAATTTGAGTGAGGACAGATCCTTGTTGAAGCACATGGGGGGGGTTGCAGGAGGACATTATGCAGGACACACCACAACACAGAAGATTCTTCGCGCAGGACTATGGTGGCCAACTCTACATCAAGACTCAAAAGCGTACTGTCGGGCCTGCGACGTATGTCAATGGACGGGGAAACCATCGCAGAGGGTTGAGATGCCGCTCAAGCCATAGATGATGCTGCAACCGTTCGAGAAATGGGCAATCATTTTGTGGGGCCTATCACACCTCCAGGAAAGATGGGGGCACGCTATATCATCACTGCGATAGAGTACTTGAATCGATTATCAAAATCACAACCTGTTAAGGATTGCACAACCGCTACAACTGTGAAATTTTTGTTCAAGAAAGTGTTAACATGGTTTGGATGTCCAAAAATTCTAATGAGTGACCGCGGAACACACTTCCTGAATGAGACTATCACCACGCTCACTGAGGAGTTCCAGATATATCATCAACAAAGCACACCGTACCATCCATAGGCAAATGGGATCGTTGAAGGCTTCAACAAAATCTTGAAGACTGCGTTGACAAAGGTATGTAATGCATAGCGGGACGATTGGGATTTCGCATACCTGCTATGCTATGGGCATATCAAACAACGTGTAAGAAGTTGACGGGCCAGATGCCTTTTCGGTTAGTCTATGGCAAGGAAGTTGTCATGCCAATGGAATACATTGTACCTATTTTGCGAATAGCATCGACGATAGGCATGGCAGACCATGCGGCTTTGGAATAAAGGATCACACAACTGGAAGAACTTGAGGAGGAATGGTTTCTGGCAGGATTCCATCAGCAGGTATAGAAGCAGTGGGAAAAATCTTGGCATGATTTCCATATCAAGATGCGCACGTTCAAAGAAAATGATCTAGTATTACTCTATGATAACAAGTTCGAGAAATTCCCTGGAAAACTCCAAATGCATTGGTTGGGACCCTATGTAGTCCAAGAAGTCACAGATGGGAGTGCGGTCCAGCTTGCCAAGCTGAATGGAGAACCTTTCCCAAGCAGAGTAAATGGCAGTCGCCTGAATCTCTACATGGGTGGGCTAACCACATGACTAACCGACCGAAGGACAGTCTCACTGCTCCAGGTAGTTGAAAGAGAGCACGTGATGTTAAAGCAGTCTGTGGGGAAGCTATGTGAAAATAAGGGGAAGCGTAGAATTGGTATGTCACCAGGGTCGAAGTTGCGCAAAAGGGGCTGCACTGCTACATGGACAAGCAGAGAGGTGACCATTGCTGACACTATTCACGACAAGATGTTTGAGTTATGGCAAAAGGGAGTAGGTGGCAGGTAATTAAGAGATGCGATATGAGCCAGATCTAGAACGACCTACCATAGGCTTAACATTACAACACTAGAAAAGGAGGGAATCGATGAATTTGAATTTTGAAACGCTTATAAATCACACGGGGGCATCTGCCGAACGATCTGCGATTTTGAGGAAAGTATGCTTTTGTGCCTTCCCGCCAATATGGAACTGTTCATTATTTATGCTCAAGGAGTAAGCCCAAGGGTTGTGATATGGCCAATGGAGATGCAAGACTTTCTGGATAGTATGGTGTCGATGGTTGCGGGCACTGCACAGAGTTCAGCACCAACGGTAGGGGATGTGTTGGAAATTCTTAGACACTAAACATAATTGGTCCAGATGCTATTACCTAACCCATGGGATGGCTGACGAACCATAAAAGATCAGGGAAAGACTGTAAATATGGAGACAAATTATGGAATTGCAGTTAACATTTTGTCTCTGATGCACCTTGAATATTGGGATCTCACGGATAACAACAATTGTCTTGCAAAATTGCAACACAAGCTGTAGCAGACAATGTGTATAGGAGACCATAAATTGGAAACTTGCTACGTTGGCACAAAGAATTCCCATATGTGGCACCCCAGCTTGAGCTAAAATCCTATGAGGAGGTGCTCTGTGTTAACCAAGTAGAGCAAAATGATAATCATTGGTTGCACGAATTAGTGGAGGCAATGGAGTAGGAGCTAGAAGGAGAGTTGCAGGAGACAAAGAGGGAGTAGCAGAACGAAGTGCGTCACTCACAAGGATGGTGGACCGTGAAGCCTAGGTAGCGCATATTGCCACACCAACGAGTGACTCAGGGTGAGTCACGATGATTGTGTTGGGGACCTGTTGGGTAGCGAAGGCACAGAGTGAAGAATGTAATAGGTCGTGTTATCACCCTAAAATCTTTGTCTCTAAGCTTTGGTAAGTTGCCTTGTTTCTAGTCATAGTCTTATAAGTTTTGAGTCATCTCATCACAATTAGTGTCATTCTCATTTACAAACCCTTCTTCTAGTCATGGTGTTAAAGGGTCTCTAGGTCATTTCATGCTTTAAGGGTTAGGTCATAAGGTTAGAAGTCTTTTAAGATCATATCTCTTTTCCAAATAAGGTTTGACAGCCTCATTCCATGTCCTAGAAGCCTCACCAGGTGTTTAGAATTCATATCTCACATCATTTTGGACAAATTTTGAAACTAGCTATGAAATCACTGAACTAGGAGTTTTCGTAGCGCGCTACGAAATCCCTGAAAAGGCCTGTGTCAGCATAAAAAAACTTTGCTTTCTGCATTTACTAGTCAACTTCCAGAAGGGGTCCTGAGCATCTGAGAACTCAATTTTGAAAACTGAAAGAGGATTGTCTTCCTAACATAACAAAATACAAAAACCTCTTTCGGTTTCTTCAAATTCGTGCTGAGGTGGTAGGAATTTGTGGTTAAACTTGCGCTACAAAACTGCTGAAAGTCAAGCTTGGTCTTCTGGTTTTAGCAGTATTTTTCAAGATCCGTTTCGGGTTACAGGAAAATGTATTGTGGAATTCTGAGGGAGGTTTCTCTTCATAAAATTTCCATCTACAATAACCTATCTCACTCTCTTCATAAGTGTTTTCAGTTGGGAGATACTAAGCTTTCATTGAGACCCTAATTTTAGAAAATGGATTTTTCCTATTTGACACATGTTTTTCAAGGACCGATTCGGGACATCTGGAGGAATTTTTAAAAAAACCAAGAGAGGTTTTCGTTCTGGACAACATGGGCTACAAACACCTCCTTTATTTTTGTAAAATGTGTCATGGATGAGGAGATAAAGGTTTTTTCCCACGTGCCAATTTTCAAGGATCTAAACCTAAAAACAGGGAAACATGTTCCCTAATTTCTAGGGTTTGTCATCAGCAGTTGGGTGACCACATGGGAGGCTTCATCAAATTCGACTTGATGAGGTTGCAACTATCAAAGAATGCATTTAAATGTTTAGATAAGGTTGTTGTAATCATAATAAGGAGTTACACTCCTAGTTGTATTAGGTCTCTAGGACTGCCAGTTAGCTGTCAAATGCATTTAAAGGTTTGTTTTATGGTTAGAATAGGTGTCACTGATGGCAAATTTGAATTCTCTTGATGAGGGATGATGGATGTAGGTTTCAACCCCGTACAGAAATTACCTGCATACGAATTCTAAATCACATGAAAAATAAAAATGCGAGAGCATAACACATAAAACACATAAACACAGAGATTTCCCACTGGATCCCAAAACCGGGACTACCAGCTTGATCTTTCATTATGTTCCTTTCAATGTTACATGACATATTTATACATGTCGAAGCATCCAATACCATGGACCGAAAGCCATTGCGTCCAAAACCATGGACCGAAAACCATCGCGTCCAAAAAACATGTGCGAAAATCATGCACAAAACCATAGGTGGGTCCACCCAACCTAACATAGGGTCCAAAACCAAAATTTTGCGGGGCGCTGCCCCAGAACCCATAAAGTGGGGTTACGGGTACCCCTCAAACCCCCTGTTAACTATGTGGAAAGAATATAACACAACCCAACAATTTCCCACTTGTTGTTTTCTTTCCACAGGGGGCCACAGGAGAGCTTAGTCATTTTTCCAGCCCTGAAACACCCATTGTTTCTCTACACCAGGAGAACTTCTCAGAGCTAAAATTTTTTGTCAATGCATCTGCAGTATTCTTCAAAGTTTCCACCTTTACCAGCAACACCTTTTTTTCTTCTATCATATCCCTCACAAAGTGATACTGAACATCAATGTGCTTTGTTTTTGAATGATAAACAGGGTTCTTTGCCAAGAAAATTGCACTTTGGCTGTCACAGTCTATCCTTATAGCTCCCTGTACTAACCCCATACTTGAACACAATCTATGCAACCAAACTGCTTTCCTTGCTTGCATGAGTGGCTGCCATGTATTCTGCCTCTGTAGTTGATAGTGCCACTACAGATTGTTTCTTACTCATCCAACTGACTGCACCTCCAAATAGGTTAAACACATACCCACTTGTAGATCTTCTCTGATCAAGATCTCCAGCCTAGTCTGCATCAACAAAGCCATGGATATCCAACACTCTATCCAATCCTGGTCTTCCTTGGTAGCAC